>JAXCLQ010022101.1:0-31484 GCA_035584115.1 Cedrela odorata | reverse complement strand
GACGGACCTATATCTTTAAGTCTGATTTAACCTATACTGTTCATAAACTGACCCGATTTGTCACCTCTATATGCAACCAACTTATTGTATAATATCTAGGAGCAAACAGAAATGAACATCTGAAATTGCACCTTGACAGCTGTTTTTGTCTCGCTACTTGCTAGGTTGTAAATTTTCAACATTATAAGACAATCTTGTTACTGGGTTGTAAATTTTCATTTTCGTCCCAAAAGTTTTATGAAATATTACTTTAATTGAGTGTTTCTCATATTATGTATAAACGTCTCTAACATCTTAGATATTATTCACTTCAATTGAAGGAGAATTATCATGTACATCTTCTAGAAATTGTCACAATTTCACTAGCTAACAAAATCATAAATAAGTACTAAACTCCCTTATGCATAAACTCACCGTTTGTGGCATTTAACAAATCGAAGTGTATTTTAATAATTTTAATAAATTATATAAAATCTAATTTTCGCATTGAATAAGTAACCCTAAAACTCTTTAAGTTCATTAAAAAAATTATTTTAAATTTTATAATTTTTATTATCACTTACATTTCCTTTTAACACAAATTTAGTTGAGTCAAGGGAGTTTACGACTGATATGAAAAATTACTCAATTAAAGTAGCATTTCATAAAATCTCAAAAACTGAACGATTTTTTTTCTACACATATTTAGAGTGAATGTTATCAAATAAATTAGTGATCACAATAAATAAAGGAGTATAGACATAATATTATATCACTAAATGATAATATACTGTAAAGAATGTATTCTAGACTTTGTGGTCAAGACATTAGGAATCCCAAGCTATAAGGATTGCCAGTTATTTTATCTAATTTTAATAACCAATCAGGGAAAATAGAAAAAGGCAAGAAGGAAGATAAAGCTTAGCCTCAAATAACTGTACAATTTCCACCACTGTCTTTGATGGTATACTTTGTCTGATCATCCATGCAGCTAAGATAATAAAAGGTTTGGCATTTGAGTCACATATATTTGTACTCTTCACATTTGTCTTCTGAATATTAGTATTATAAATATGAGTTGCAATAAATACTGATTGACTGAGATAAAAAAAATATGTATGTTTACCAAGCAATAGGATAAACCTTACATTACAAATATGGCTCACAGGGAGTTTTTCTAGGAGTGCTGCTGCCTCCTTTATTCAAGCTCTTCATATAACTTAATTTATCACTCACATATTAATTACTAGTAATAACCCAATAAGCACTTATGTATAAGCAAATTCTTACAAACACAATAATGTTTCTTCCTTATTAATGATTCAGAGATCCATGGTAGTTTAATGCAATACTTGACTTCTGCTTCTGCTTCCGCTTCTGCCTCTTAGAGCTCCAACACCAGGTCTACAATGTAAACCATAAAAAAAAAATAATTCAATCAGGATAGCCCCTCAGAAATTATTTAGTATTCAAAAACATGTAGATCATTATTTATGCATGTAAAAAATATTTAGTAATTGGTTCAATTGATTTATGAGCAACACCTAGAACATTTCTTGATCTAATTTTTTTTTTTGGCCAAATCTTTAGCTAATCACAATTGAGAATGACTAACGGATCTTTCAGAGTGAATTCAGATCATGAGTAGATCAAATCCTTGATGGTGTTTAATTTAGTTTTACGTATCGAATGGTGTTATTGATATCTCAAATAGGGAATTCTTCTTTTTATACAACAGACAAGAGTAGAGAACAACAACAAATATGAAACTGTAAAGCTCTGATCAATAATGTTATTCCAAAGTGAATCTTGCTGGGAATGGAAAATGCATATATTAGTACACGTTGTACTTACAGTCTGCATCGGTTTTGATCCAGAACTCTCTGTTGCCATTTGAATCACTGGCGCTAATTGTGAATTGGGGTGGGTTTGATTGGCTCTTGTAGCGCCTTATTTTCTCTTTCGAAAGGTTTCTCTGTGGAAATATCATGATGTCCTCATCTGCAGCGGGGACCATCTGACCTCCATTGTCGTGGCCCCCGGTTTCATAGCATATGATCTTCTTGTTCTCCTTTTTCAGAGGCTTATCCTGCTTTTTTGTTGCTGTTGAGCTTTCTGGGTGAACTTTCCTGTGGAACATATGCAGGATCTACACATACCACACATTAATTCCTAGAACTACTTGATGAGGCTACTCAACACAATCCACAATAACAAAATGTTTAACCCAGCTATAGGGAACTCATAGCAGTAATTTGACATAGAATTACACAGTATACCTTGTGCAGTTTTGTTTCTGCTGAAGCAGAATCAACACCAGCAGATGCATTGGAGCTCCTAGATGCATGGAGCATTTTTTTCTTCAGCATCTTTTTCATAATATGCACAGCAGATTTATCAGCTTCTTTGTCTGTTCGCTTCTCCTCTCTCTCGCATTTACCGCCAGAATTCTCCTCTGCAAGTTTAGTCCTCTGGAAAAGCTCTCCAAGCGAGGTCCTGTGTTCCTTCTTTGCCACTGTTGTTGTTTCAGACAGTTCAATTGCTGAACCAAAAAGATATCCCTGGAGTGGACAGACTGTGAATCCATTCCCATTAGTCTCTGGACCTTCCATTGGTTTTCCACTAAGAGTAATGGTGCTACCGTGGCTGCTTCTGCCATTGCTTACATGACTGTTTCTCCCAGATGAGTCATTGCAACCATCTTCTTTGGCTTCAGCTCCCAGAACCTTCTCCAGCTCATCGTTAATGAGCTTCAATTCATTCTCAGTTGCTTCAGTTTCCTTTTCAGTGATATTCTCGACGGAGATTCCAAATGTTGGCGTTGATGGGTCGGGGATGTTAGTGTCTGAACCAAGGGTTCCAATAGCAAGAAAGCCATGAAATAGCTCAGATATTGCAGCAGATGATTCTTCTTCATATTCTTCTTCTTCTACTCGGGCTGCTTCCAAACCGGCAAAAGATTTTCGAAGGTGGTCTCTCTGACCTTGTCTGAATAGTTTGGTGCCATCCAGTGATGGCTGCCCTGTAAGACAAGTACAAGCATTCCCTGACACAGAATATGTTAAGTAAACCAAAAATAAAAGTAAAGAATAAAATGAGAGAGAGAGAGAGAGAGAGAGAGAGAGATACAAGAACAGCAGGAATACCATGTGATTGTTTCTATCTTATGCTGATGTTATGTTAGTTTGAAATAATTCCTGTGTTTCTATATTATCACACTAAAGTATTCACCCTAGCTCATGTTAGGCTGTATGCCGATAGTTTTAAGTCGAGGTCTTTGTTATAAAAGTAATGTCTCTATTGCATATGTGTTGTCTTCCCTAGCTAGGTACTGACATAAAACATCAGGTCTCTGATAGTTCATTTATGCTAGCAGATTCATATGAGGCCAGCCTTTAATATATGGAACACCATGTTTGATTCTTCATCTGCAATTTGCGGCATTAATAATTTGTTCATGGATAGTTATGCAGTAATCTGATGGTTATCGGTTCCATGATATACCCTCGTAGTAATGCATTAGCAAGAAAAAATTACATGGCAGAACGAGACTTACCGATTGCAAAATCTTTGAGTGGTTCACGGCTGTTTTGCCGAAATTTACGGTGCATCCAACCTAGTAACTGCAACAAAGAGAAGCAGCAAGGATGAACAAATGGAGCATTGAAGAAGATAAACGTTCGATATCTCCTATGAATACCTACGCTAGCAACATCGGCATTACCTTCATGCTTAGTTCTCGCTTTCAGGAAATCTCAACTTCGATAACTTAATTTGATTTTGTTGAAATGATGGGAAAGGGGCTACTTTTCATAATTAAATGTTAGGATCCTGTTTATGAGTGAGATATAAAACAGCTTTCCTTCAAGCCTCCAATGGTCTGAGTGAGATAAAGATGGGAGGAGAGACACAGAGATAGTTACAAGATTCAGGTTGGCTGGCTAGCTTGCTAGCTATTCATTGTCAATATCAAATCATGGAGTGTGGGTCCTCAATCGAATCCATCACCACCAGGATGCTACTTGAATAAAATAAGCTATACATATATTCTTCTCAAATTTAAGTGCATGGTTGGTTGGCATGGGTTTTTTTTTTTTAATAGTTTCCTAAATATTATTATTATAATATATTTTTGCATGATTGTGATTTCATCATTATATTAAACCTAAACAATCCTTTAATACACTATCATATGTATTACATCATATTTATCACATGTCTACTGCTGCTAGATTATCTATTAATTGTTAGATTTAGATGCAATATTTAAGGAAGTTTAGAAGTGATCATATATATAAATTGTGTACGTTTATAACTAGAAAGAAATGTAAACTCTGTCGACCGCCCTCTATCCAAGTTGACATGTTAGTGCACATGCAATTTCTGGAAACGCAGCTCAGCACTAGGTATTTGGCCGGAAAACCTCACATCGAACAGCGGTTGTGTATAGAGAATTATATTCAAAGATAATGTGACAAAGAAGGAGATCTTATTCTCATTTGGGATACAAAAAGTTAGAATATCCGTGCTTTTTGCTTGGTCCACTCATCTGGTGGGCTATTTTTCCACTGATGAAATCAAGGCCGCCATATTATATATCCGATAGACAACAAGAAATTATTTTGTTCATCTCATCATAATATCTTCTTATTCAATGCATTCTTTGTATTAATATTATGTTAAACTTGCTTTTTATTGCTGTTAATTTGGAGGCATGAAATTGCATGTACTTGAACCATTTTGGAGTACAGCAAGCTCTGATTGATGAGATTTCTTGCACCACACATACATATATGTCTTAAATTCAAATCTTACGTGATAGTTGTCGTGTTACATGTCACAAATCATGTATACCATACCGAATATTTCATATTAGCTGATTGATTAGGCTTGTGCCGTGGGGACCTTTTTTTTTTTTTTTTCTTATAATTTTTCTTACAGGAATGAAATCTGACATGCAATTTGTTAGAGTAACTGATTATGTGGGATGTGTATGTACATATACATAGTAATATTCTGACCATTGACAAAATAAAAAGATTTCCATTCTAGACCCCTACTACTTTCTCGTACTGTTTGCTCAGAAAGAGAGCTTTTTGCTTCATTGCTAGCCTGTCATGTTCATTTTTTTCCGTCATAATAAAATCATTTTAGCTAGAGATATGTTCTCTCCTACAAGAGCTTATCTGGACCAGGGCTGTTGGCCTTGAAATACTTGGTGTCTACCTCACTAATAACTTTATATATTGTACTGAATGAGAGTCGGCTGAAAATTGCAGAAACTGGTTCATAACTTAAAGACAAATAAGGCAATGCAGCCATTGTTGAAGCGAACAAATATCATTCCATACAAGTCTTTGATAAATTACGCTATACACAGGGGGGACATTATAGTAATATTGTTGAAAAGATCTACGAGAAGTCTTACAAGTCGTTGTTTAATTATTGATTATAATCTTACTTCCTTTCATGATCGTCTTTCTGCAATAATTATCGCTCTGTTGTATTGAAAATTTTGTTGGATGTACAGTAGCATGGGTTATGGTGATGAACAAAAACAACTACATGGTGCCGACGAGTGCAATTAAGTTGTCTATAAATTAATGAAAAAGAATGCAGTCAGTCTGACAGAAAACCAAAGCAAACCATGTGTTAGGAAATTGACGCCTGTACCATATTATAATTGTAGGGTCAGATGAAATTTCGAGCAAACTTTCTTTTTGGTAGCCAACATGAAACTAGAATACGAACTGTTGGACAAGTTTCCTACCACAGACATGAGGGGAACTCACTCTTCAGGAGACATTTTAAAGGCAAATTCTTCCCCCACTTGACCTGATCGATCAAACGTTGACATATGCACAGTGATATGTAAATTCGTGTTGGACCCCCATCGATTTTCTATCCAACTTTAATCAAGTGGGGTCCTGGTTTTCTCCCTTTGTTTAACAATGGATTCTCGAGAGTTGAGACCTAACAGCAATGGAGAATATATATCAGGCAAACAGATACAGTCAAACCAAGCCATGTATGTGGTGAACAATGTCTATAACACAAACACATCATAATGATTGTTTATTCAACAAAGCGATTCGATGATGTTGATCCTACAACGACAATGACTGATCAATTGAAAACTTTGTACGATAATTGATCGATCATCTGCGTGTTTTTTATTTATTTTTTGCTTTGCTCGTGGATAATAGGTGATAGTAATTGCATGCCTTCCGATTGTATGGTAATGAATGTGGCCCATGTACGCACCAGGTATGCATAGATTTCAGTTTCAGACTGAGCAAATATTATGAGTTTGGCTGGGGTGCATATAAATCAACCTCAATTTGTGTGAACACGTACGAAACACAACCTGTGGAGTGATTATCAAAGATCATCTGCTCTCTGAGTTTCTATTGGATCCCTATGCTTCGATAGTTTTGGAGTATTATATTGATGATCAGAATCATCCTTGCATTAACTCTCAGAAATATTAATTGCTCGCCCAAATTTGATGCTTTCAAAATTAACAGAAAAGGCATGGGAGTATTCGGTACATATGATTTAATTAATTAAAAGTAAACTAAACATTTAATTAATTTAAGCTAATGATCAGATTGATTGCATGTCTGCTGTAATGTAATTGGATCTTCAACTCGTTGATGAATCTAATATTAACATAGACCGACTATTTGTTGTTGTTAAAACATCAAATCTCACATCATCTTCAGTAATCTTGAGCATCAAACTCATTCTGAGTGTTTGTGGCTAGAGGACAACATGATTCTCGACAAACAGTTTATATCTTATTATTATTTTCTGTTGCCCACTACTGAACCTCTCTCTGTCCCTGCCCTTCAAGGCACAAGTACACAAGCTCATGGTGGTTTTTAGTTCTCTTTAGCATCTATCTTATCAGACCCACCCGCATCTCATTGTAGATTATAACTGGCCCAAAAATTCAATCAGTGCTGGCGTCAAGGCCCAACCATAACCAGGTACATCAGACTGTTCTATTTCCGTGCCTCTGGTAATCTCCACTATTATAAAGCATTCCAATTAATAAAAGTATTGATGCTTTATGCTTATTCTAATTGTATCATCCTTTTCTTTACTTGGAAGTACTAGTAGACATTCTTTACAAGTCACGCAGGGTATTATGCATTTCTGTACTTGCTAAAACTTAATCCATCCAATAAAATATGATTCTTACCTACTATCTCTCAAATCTTAAAGCCATTACTTAAAAGTTAATGTTTATTATGATATATATATATACATATATTAAATAGTTACAAATTAAATGAACCCACTCCACTTATCCACAAAATGACCATTTTGCTGTGTTGATCCGGTGTATAAAGCATTGACTATCACCAACTCATCAGTGGCCCAAAATATGACATAACTGATAGCAGTAGTGACAAGAGGTGTATTTATTGAGAAGTTGGTAATCATATTGAATAGATATTCTTTAGGTTTAAGGTTATTCAATAACCCATCAAATTTAGGTCACATGTTAAGTTATGAACATACGGCCATCCGAAAGAGCTATAAACCTGCATCATGCGTAGCTCCATTGAACATGACTAAATCTAAACGCAAAACGCAACAAAATCCTAAATTCCTTATGGCTGTCCATAGATAAGACAACCATACCAAATACTTTACTACTACTACTATGCCACATGTTTTAAATCTATATAATTATAATATTTTACTACTTACAAATCTAATAAGACTTCAAATTATAATTTTAATACACCATAAATAGAAAACGTATAATGCATGCTTCATAGAGAAAAGGACAATTCTGAAAATTCAGCCTCCCATTACAAAGAGTATAAATTATCACCGGAAAGAAAGAGGGTTACAGCTCAAAGGAATCATAGAAAATCGCATCCATTGACATTTAAACATATGAATTGACATATATAATCTAATTCCATATTCCCAGTTCATTAATTAATATTCCTTTGGCCCACCTAATCACTTAACTTAATTGTTAAGCAACTTTTATCACTCGCTTAGTGTTCTTATTTTTTTCAATTCCACCCCTCCCGCCAGCAACTGCATTTTCATTTATATGATTATTCACCCAATAATTAAATAAATAAATAGATTAACTAATTTTAAAAATAGAAAATTATTTTTTCTTAGACTGAGAAAAATTAATTAAACATTCGGACTCCAAAGAGACCACAAACGAGAATTGAATAAACCTAACACGTCCGGTAGCACTTTTCTGGCCAGTCCCTTGTGGTTGTGGTTACAGCTACTCGCCGCCGTTGAAGTCTGTGCAACCTCGGATGTCTCCTCTTCCACCGCGGCAGACTCACCGGAGACCTCCACGACTTCATTCTCCTCAAGCTGACTAGCGTCTTTCTCAGGAGAACTTACCGGTACAAGTTTGACATCATTTTCCGGTAGCGAAGTCTCGTAGACAACAGCAGAACTTGACGATTCCTGAGTTCCTGCTTCAACTTGTTTTCCAAGAACAGGTGTTTCAAGTTGAGTTGGAACATCTACTACATGTTTGTTGTTATCAGCAGCAGCAGCGGCAGCGAAACGGCATGCCGTTTTGTCTCTCCTCTTGGCCTTCCCATTTTTCTTGGATTTCTCACTCTCGCCGTTGGTCAAATGATCCTCGAAAGCTTCAATGGCTTGGTGAATGAGCTCGCGATTGGGAGAAGAGTCCCATCGGAACCAGTAGCTGGTATAGCAATCAAAACAGTCGCAATCAAAAACAGGAGGCTTATGAGTAGTATTGGTACCATTTGGAGCAGTCTTCTTGGACGATTTCTTCTGGATGACCGAAGAGGACGGATTCGGCGTCTCCGTAGCGGTTGTCGTTTTGAAGGACCTGGTGATGAGATAAGCTAGAACTTCACGGTCCTCGAGAGAGAGGACAGAAGCAAGAGCGAGAATGGCTGCAGGCAAGAGCTTCAAGACAGAGAGATAATCTCCGTCTGAAGGAGAAGATGGAGAAGGATAGACTTTACCTTTGTTCTTTATCTTCATGTTCACGAGATGATGAAATGAAGATAGCCGTGCTTTGCTTTATCTTTATTTTGTTGAGGATTGAGATTAAGACAGAGAGAGAGAGAGGGTAGGGTTTTGGTTATTGGGGATGGGGTAATATTTTACTTGAAAAACAAGGAAGGTAAGCCTACGCGTACATCGAGCTGAGCAGAGAGTGTCTGGGTCTGGGTCAGGGCAGGTCAAGTCACCGTTCCCTGGGTTTTCAGCTTAAATAATGCTTTACGTTCTGTTGTTGGCGCGTGTGGCCCACTTTCATCTGTACAATTGCCAACTTGGTAGTTATTAATTGGGAAAAGAAATTGCATACATGCATCATCATGTTCAAACAAGGGTATAAATGAATAAAGAGTATCTATGCAACTTTTATTTTTATTTTTAATTTAATTTATTGTGTTTATTATAATTCTTTCATTGATTTTATGACTAAAATTTTAATTTTATAACAAGTATAAACTAAAACTCACAGCATTTCGTTCTCATATATTTATTCTAAATCAGCTTCAAGCCCACAAAATAATATTAATTGGGAAAAGAAATTACATACATACATGCATGTTCAAACAAGGGGTATAGAATGAATAAGAGCATCTATGCAACTTTTTTTTTTAATTTCTTTTAATTTAATTTATTATAATTCTTTTATTCATGTTATAACTAAAATTTTAATTTTATAATAATTATAAATTAATACTCATAGCATTTCATTCTCATATATGTATTCTAAATCAGCTTCAAGCCCACAAAAGAATATTTATTTAATTTATAATATTTTTAATTTTTAAAATATCGTACTATAAAATAATAATATTTTAAGATAAAACATCGTACAAATAATATTTTTAATTTTTAAAATATCGTACAATAAAATAATAATATTTTAAGATAAAACATCGTACAAATAATATTTTTAATTTTTAAAATATCGTACTATAAAATAATAATATTTTAAGATAAAACATCGTACATTAATCCTCGCAGGTAGCCACGCACATTTTGGCAACTGGGGTTTAGCACTGTTCAGGCCAGAAGAAAGCACCGCACAGAACACGAAAATCTTGTATGTAATTTTACCTTTTTAGTATTAAACAGATAATAGTATTCGTACTTTATTAAAGGAAAAAGAAAATTATTACATAAGGTTATATTTGTCTTTTCATAAATATGTGGATAAAGACAACCGACCAAAAGCAGCCTGAGAGCGGTGTGAAAAAATTAATGTGCATCGAAGGATGTGAACTCTCGAATACATGTAAGAACGCTATTGGTCAAACGACAAAAATGTGTTTACTTTTCGAATTTGACTTTTTCTTACGACCACAACACATTGTGAACTTCTTTGTTCATGTATGAACATAAGACTGTAGGAGTTCTTAAATACGTGATCATAAATCTTTTAGCTACAACAGGCAACCTGAGCTGCCGACTGATAATAAACCATCATTAAAGCTTCACTTGGTAATTATGAGCCCTCAAACTTTGACCTTAATCAAGATTAGTCTCAGCATTTGCAACTACTTTTATACTTAATTTTAATCGGACATGTTTCTCGCTGAAAGTTGATGCATGCCTACTCGTAATTCTTTAACAAAAGGAATTCCATCTCTTTAGAAATTAAAGAACTTTTTGTTACAGGAAATTGGAAAGTAGATTAACCTTTGTGATATTACATTGAAGCCAAGGTTTATCTGCTAAGTTATATAGTGATGAGAGCATGAAACAATAATTTTCATCATTGTAAGGATGCCGATGAAGGGAATAATGCTCATGGTTCGTGCTTAAATAGAGATGTATTTGTGAATTAAACAGTGTTTTTAACTTTAATCTATGCATAATAATTAGTGAGAACGTGAACTTTTATGATTAAAGAGACTGTGCGTAATATGAAAGTAAACCATATCAATGCTTTCAGAGAATGAGATCATCACACAGAAACCAAAACACTATCTGATTGCAAAGTTTGCTGAAAATCAAGATTCTTAAAAGCAAAGATAAATTTTACCACAGTTTACTACATAACAAGAAGATTTATGGAGTGGAACAAGATGTTTTAACAACAACATTAATCAAAAGTTATGTGACAGAGAAGCGTAGAATTAATCAGATTTCTTATCTGCTGGTATGGATTCAGCTTTGCTTTCAGCTGCAGAACGTTTATCCTCCGCCATCTTCCCGTGATTTTCATCCCTCTCCCTGAAGTACTTCTCGAAAGACCGAGGAAGGAACTGTGGAATCAGAAAGACAAACAGATTGACTGAGAAGTATACTAGATTGGCAACTGCAAGAATCCTTCCAAACCAATACCATACCATGTCCTGCACCACAAGCAAGGTGTGTTAGTTAAAACTGAATTCTAAAGAGTTAAAAACAAATGCCGATTACATAAATGACAAGAAAATTTTGGCTTAGAATTTACCTTAACTTCCACATTTGCAGGCAGAGTTTTGTTAAACCACACATTAGTAATCCAATCAATGATAAGAAAGATCCTCCTGACTGTATAAAGCAGTGGTACGAGTGCCCTCACTGGTAGTGAAAGCAACGATAACCGGCTTATAACATTCTCGGTTAGTATTTGAAATGAAAGCAAGAACAAATGGGGTGTTGCTGAGCGAACGGCGTGCTCATCACCCCTAGCAAACCCTCCCAACACGTATGCTAGTGGCAAGAAGAGCCCGATTGTGGTACCTACAACGACATAGAACCTAAAGAATTTGCTTGCTGGGAAAAGCTCCTGTGAAGTAGAGGTAGAATTTCCATGGGCAGGGAAGGCCCAGCGCGCCAGAGCTAGAAAATAAGTGGAGGCAAAGGCAGGGAAGACTAAATCCAGGAGTGGGACAAGGCCACTGGCAGAGAAAACTGTAATGAAGGCCACCAATTGGAGTTCTATCACACGCAGTGATCCCATTACATCGCCCCCAACTGTCTGTTGCTGCCGTTGATTGAGAGGGGGCTTCTGTTCTGTTTTTTGATCCGGGGTTGTGATTTTGTCTTGCTCATCAGGAGGACTGACAGCTAGAGATACACCAGACATTTCTCCTTTCACTTAACTATGATTTTTCGTATAATGGATTTGGTTACCTGTTTTGGCGATGTTGTTAACGAAACCTGAAGAGAAACATTAGCACAGTTTGAAATCTACCAGAAATGGCCCACATATCATAAGTATACTTGCATGAAGCAAGAGTGACAGAGCCAAGTTGTGAGGGCAGACAAAAAATTAATTCTCAGAATGTCCACCACTTTCGAAAGACTAGATCCTGTCAGCTATAAATACAGGACTTCTGGTGTTACTAACATGGTTCAAACAAATCAAATGACATCAACTGAAATGCGAAGAAGCCATTTTCCCCATTAACTGAACTTCAAATTAAGCAACACACGCACACATATTTCAAGAAGTTGCAATAAATATTAACATATCACCATCAAGAGTTGCGTTTACGATCAAATCAACCACTTGAAACTCTCACTAAATAGGAAGCTAGTAAGCATGTATATATGTATACCTGGCTATAATAAACTAGCTTAACAGTTTTTAATTTCTAATTAGAGATGAATAACGAAGAAAAAAGCTGAGAAAAATTCATAATTACTGGCACAGCTAGAAGAGTACTTTACAGACTAATTTGCATGCATGGATGATTATAAGATGAAGAAATAAAGAGAGGAAGAACAGATCTTACTGATGCAAGGAAAATTAATGATTCATTCAAAACCAGAGCTGCTTCCGAATACAAAGAATTAAGAAGATTGTGTTAAAATTAATAATCAGCAGACAGGGTGTACATGCATGTTGCCGTGAAGTTTTTTGAACGTGTGGTATTTTCTTAAGTGACACGTGGTTTTACTCCACGTGGCAATGTTTAGTGTGGATACACGTGTCAGGGATCTGTCGTTTCTCTAGTTTACACGCCGCTTTGAATTTGTAGACCCTGCCACGTGTATCAAGAGATGACCGATTCCTGCCACGTGAATTGACCAAGTGTGTATTGTCCAGGTGTTTCGGCAATATAATTTCAATCCAACATAATTTTTTGACCAGTTCAATTATACCAGCAATATAATTAACCGTAATCACTTATTTTTTATACAATTTTTTCCATATTTATATACCATTAAATTTATCTTATTAAATAATTAAAATTATATTTTATATGTACATTAATTATGATATATTAATTGTATGTGTTGGATTTGATTTAATAATTAAGAAATTAATATAAAAATTTGTGTAAAATTAAGGGGCCGATCCTACCCTAATTTTAATATATATATATATATATATATCCACATGTTAAGATCCAAAGCTTTAAATTTTTACAAATTTTTTTTTGCACAATTTATTTACTATTAGATTAATCATACTTAAATGGTTGAGATTATATTTCATTTATACATTAATTATAATGTATTAATTATACATATTAAATTTAATTTCCATATAGTACAGTGATCTAATAGTTAAAAAATTAATATAAAAAATTGTGTAAAGTTAAAAGGCTCTCTATTGTATTGTTTGTTGCTGTTTGATCTTAAAAAGTAAAAGTGTTTGGTTTGATATTTTATAATTAATATTTATAGCTTATTTATATGTTAATATTTAATATTTAATAATTTTATTTTATAATATTATTTGTTGATGCGTTAATTATTTTTTTAAATTTCGTGTACTAGAATTGTCCTCCTTACTTATTAGATTGCTGTGCCATTTAAAATTAGAAAAGATATTAGAGGTAAAGCAGGTGATTTTGTAAAGATTCTCTGGTGCTTAAGTTATAATTTTTCTTTTGTGAGTATTTAAGAGAAAATAATGATAGTAATTTGATAACTATAACTTAGTATATTTTACATTTTATATATTGTTCCTTTCAACTACCATCATATTTTCTAAATTCATTAGTATTATAAGAAATCATATGATCATGATCTCAAATTTATCAGTATTCTAAAAAATTATGGAATCATGATCTTAAATTCATTGGTTTTCGAGGATCATGGGATCATGAACCTTATTTGCAGAATAAAACTACCAGATTATAAATCCTCCCTTATCTTCTAAAAAATGCGAGTGGTTTAAACTTTTCAACGGTTAGAAATAATCGCTAATAAGAGGTCTTGGAACCTTACATCACATCTGAAATCTTTTTATTTTAAAATGGTATCGGGTTCTAATGACTTACTCGATACCATTATCATGTTATACTTGAGATTAGGAAAAGAGGTCTTGGGTTTCCATGTTTAGTCCTAAACCTTTTATTGAACTTAAGAAGTCTTGGGCCACGTCACAGCCTAGATCTTTATTATGTCATGGTCAAGATCGCATTAACTAATATAGACCTTATATTCCACTTGTCTTTTGTGAGACCTTTGCTAATGGCTAAGGCTTTGATATTATGTTGTACCTAGTATGCTCAATGCCTATTAAGCTTTATCCGTACTTCGAATATTTTTTCTAATATTAAGCTCCTTAGTTTTTAGTCAAAAATTAATTTTGAACAAAAACTGAAATTCTGATTTGAACAGACTCTTTTTGTCTTTTCATCCTTTAAACGAACAGTCACCCTTCACATATCAACTTAAATATTAATCCGAATCAGGCAAATCTTCATCCACATGTTCGCTTTCTAATGGACCGCGAAGCAAAATCATTTCGGCTCCCAACATTTCCTGCAGGACTGCCCAGGTCCTCATCAAAACTACTTTTTTTTTGAATTCTGATAGTTACCTCTTTAATCTTTCATCTAACGTGTCTTTTTCTTAAGCCTTCGTTGTATCAACAATTAGGGTTATTTACACCGTTTCATCTGGGTTTCTTGCTCTATAAATACCCCTATTTTCACCTTTTATATTCTTTACTTGTATTTTCTTCATCTTCAAACTTTCTTTAGATTCCATAGACAGTTGTACCAGAAGCAACACCAGGGTAGAGAACTCAAGCAACAGGCTTAATCTATTTATCATCAACACCATCGAGAACAGTAATAGCCAATTTGGAACAAAAGGAATTCAAAACTCTGTATTTAACTTTAGTTTTGTTTTCATTTTGGATTACAACTCTCTTCTCATTGTAGATAGCCTTGTCAGGAACAAAATTTTCAATGACAAGAGCACACTCTCAAGCAATTGTTCTTGATCTCAAGCTTTTCTTTCATTTCGATAACAACTGGTAAGCCTCCACATTTCCCCAACTTCTTTATTGATTTGAATTTTTATCATTGAAATGGTTATATAATAGCTTTCTAAGGTTTGAGACTGTTGTAGAATTTTTTAAGTTGTTAATGATCCTAAGCAATCCTTAATAGTTTGTTTCCTTAATTTTGTGAACAGAAATTGATTCTGTTTCAAATGATAATGAGGCTGCTTCCAGGAGAAATAACTTGGAGGAGGAGTTGCCTATCACTTTTGTTTCTTCCACAATTTATGAAATAAGGGAACAAATGACAACTTTTGAAACAAATTGGTTCACATCCACTACCACGGAGTCGGACCTAGAAATTTACACCTGCTGCTATGGTATCGCAAAAGACATTTTGTAAACCATGTTCCTTGAACATAAGGGTAAAGTAGTCATTTTTATGATATTCATTTCACACATGCATGGTAACAGTTAGTTGATACAATATCGACGCTTAGGTAAATTTGAATTTATTTAAAGATATGAATATAATGAATTTGATGTTATGACTTGAAATTTTGCATAAGTTGGATTTTAGTATGTTGCCCTACGTTGACGCATACTACGATCTAGCTAACCAATTAGAGAGCGAGATCAAGGGCAGTGCCCCTGAGGGGGTGCAAGGGGCGGAGCCCTAGCAAAAAATAAATTTATTAGATAATATATGTGGTTTCAATTTAAAATTTGTGAGAAAATCCGAATTTAAGCAAGAACTATCGGTACATGAGACTGAGGAGATCAATACATGTATAAAAGTATCGATACTTAAGGAATATAGATCGATACTTGATAAAGGAATCGATACCTTCATGAAAGGTATCGATATTTAGCAAGCAAGATACTTGAGAAGAAATTACAAACTGACCAGATTGATACCTATGGATAAAGGTATCGATACAATTCAAAACAAATAGTTTGAAATATTTACAAGGCAAACCAAATCGATACCTTCATTACAGGTATCGATACTTTTAAAAGAAGGGGGATCGATACATAAAGGCAAATGTATCGATACTCGAGATCGATAGAATTTTTAGAATTGAATTTTAAGGAACGGATCGATACCTATATCAAAGATATCGATACCCAACCTAAAAGTATTGATATCCAATCCAAAGGTATTGATATATGAAGCAAACTAAGGTAAAATTCGACGAGCAATTTGGTCTTTTCGCCCACTATTATAAATACCCATGAGGGGGAATTAATTCCCTAGTGTCTTCTTCATTCGTTCATTTCCCTCTCTCTCACTAAAAATATCTCTCTCATTCTCTCATTTGGTTTGACCAAATATTTCCAAATACTTGGCTTATTTTTACAAATATATGTTGCCAAGTGATTAATCAACCTCTCCTTTACAAATTAGTATCGATTTTGGACTAAAAATAGCAAGAAAGCAATTAAGGTTTCGAAGTAAATTTGGGAGTTTTGTGTTCAAACGAAAATGTGAGGTGTTTAAGGACTTTTACAGGTTCTAGGTAGGTTTGTTAAACCTGTTATAAGTTTGATTTCAGATTTTGAGCATGTTGAAAACCTAGGGTTCACTGTTTATCTGAGACTTATTTTGATTTCGTATAGAAAATGTAAATTTGTAATTAATTTGGGGTTAATTAAAAGTATATGATGATTATATACATACTAGATATTGTTTTGGAATGAGTAAATCCATTTTAGATGGAAATGTGGAATAGAATAATTGCCCCTATGAGATTTTATTGTTAAAAATCGGATAAATAGTATACGTATGTTACCCTCGAGAAATGTACATGTGTCAACTAAGAGATTGTAACCATATTTTCCGCGAACATTTTATTTAGTGCATTTAAGTATAATTATGTGAATCATGAAATTCACTATTATATGCATATGTGGTATCAAGTTGTAAGAATCTAAGAGAATAGCGGAGTGAGCGTGAAAATTAGTAGTAGGAGTAGTTATCTTCCCTTTATTGTGAGTAAATTTATATATACATGACTATATAGATATATATGTGTGTTGAATATATATATTTGCTTGTGTGCTGGTTAAAATGAAATGAATATGTTTATAAATGCTTTGCGTGATATTGCAATGTTTTATTTTTTGTTCTGTTGTTAAATTGATTTGATATACATGCTAAAATGGCTGGGGAGACTTGTTTTATTTAAATATTTTATAATCATTGTTGAAAATAATTTTATTTGAATATGCATGTATATTGGTTAGGGGTGTCAATTTGAGACACGAGACGATTATTCGATACAAATTTGATATAATTAAAGGGATTTGAATTTTAAAAAATTGATACTTATAATAATCATGTCGTATTCGTGTCGAATTTAAAATAATTATGTCGTATTTGTATCTGACCTGTTTAATTCATTTATTCGTTTAGGACACGATTAAAACAATGTCGTTTTGATATAATATATAAAGTAAAGAAAACACCCACTCTTGCATACTCTTTCTTTCCACTATTTATTGCCTCTTGCGACTTGCCTTTACCTTTGTCTCCACATTGTAATGGTGGCAGTCTCGGTGTTGCAGTACCTTCTGTAAGTTGTATCGACAGTAATAGTGGGACATCTTAGTCAGCTTGCTCTCTCTATTAAATACTCTCCCTCCCATTTCACAAACAAAACACCTTCATTTCTTATTCTATTAAATACTCTCCTTCCCACTTACTTTCTTCAATTTGACCTAACCCACACTACCCTCAACTTCTTTCAATTTCTGAATCACAGATCAAATCTTCATCGTGGATGAAGAGTATGATGTTATAGTGCTTGGAGCCAGTCTCAAAGAATGCATCCTCAGCGGTCTTCTCTCCGTCGATGGCCTCTAGGTTTTCCCTTTCTTCACTTTACTAAATTCTTGTTTCTTGTCATTTCTGGGTTTTACTTTTCTTGTTACTTTATTTTGATTTCATCTGGGTTGTGAGTTTTTTTGGCTGGATTTTGTAGATGAGTGTGGTTTTTGTTTCATTTGGGTATCTAGGAATTGTTTGATCTGTTAGATCTATACGGTTTGATTTGATCTGATTCGTTGTTTGATGTTTGTTTAATTCTTGTATGTAAGAGTTAAAGTTTCGATTTTTTAGCTAAGAAGATCCACTTGTTTAGTTAATGACTGAGATCCGTCTACATGCTTAGTGAAATAATTATGTGGGATTGGTCTTTGTTAAGCTTCTTAAGTAGAATTGTATTAACAGTTTTTTGGATTGGAGTTCAATTATTTGGTTTTTAAATGACTTTAGACTTCAATTTCGGTGTATTTGTTTGATGGTAGTTGATCAATATCAGTATATCAAATTTTAATGCAATTATTTGGTGTGTATTTGATTGTGCTTAGATAAAGTTATACTTGTCTTCTTTGAAGGAATTGAAAGCTTCAACATCTTTGAAGATGATTTCTAATTAATAGGAGCTTGTTATTTCCTTGTGTGTGGCAATGCATAGATGGGCGTACGTGTTTCTTCACGAAGAGTCAATGAAAACTTTATTCAAAGATTGTTCACTATTAATAGAAGCTGGTTGTTTCTTTGTGTGTGATTTACACTTAGAAATTGCAAGGTTTTATGAATATATTATAAATAGATAGATATAATACTAAATTATTATTATTTTTGTTTATTTTATTATTATTTTTTATTATAATTTAATCATGCTAAACGAATTTAAACGAATAACCATGTCCAAATGGATAAAGGAATCTAAATAAATAAATGAATTTAAATGAATAATCATATCGTAACGAACCGTGTCTAAATAAACGAATCGTATTCGGATTTAAATTTTTTATACGAATAATAAATGAATCGTATTCGTATCGAATCGAATAATAAATGAATCATACTCATATTAACATAAATTCGATTCGATTATCCAAATTAACATCCCCAATATTGGTGATATGGTCAGTGGGTCGGATTATTGTTATATGGCTAATGGGCATGTTTTTACTGTATATACAAAGAAGTAGCTTATGAATGAAGTTAATGAGATGCCGTATAAGTGAGTAGAGTCGCAGTATGATTGGTATAAGGGGGAGAGGTCATGGCAAGCTTACTGTGTACCGAACACACATGTGTACGGTTATGGATACTCTATGAAAAGTCTTGGCAGCTTGATAAGGTTATCTAGGATTTGATAGATTACGATGACAGTAACTCGAGTCACCAAGTGACTACTAGGGCCAACATCAGTGAGGCAGGCTTGCTTTTATAAATACATGCTTTACAATAAAATAAATGATTTTACAAAGCATGAGAAATTGTTTTCTATTTAATAAATCTTTTTTGTATATATTTTATGTATAAAAAGTTCACTAATGGTTACAGATTTTTCCCAATCAAGGTAGCGTGTCGAAGACGTATGATTAGTCCGAATTGATTGTTTTAAAACTGTTTGTAAACCAATAAAATATTTTTGTGATTATTGTTTTAAATGAACATGTGTGTGTGATATATACACACAGACTTTCGAGTACAATGTAAAATGAATCCTAATATCTGTATTTGTAAATACGTGTGTATGTTTATATATATATATATATATATATACATATTTATATGTTTATATATATTATATATTTTATTTACTCATTGAGTATAGTTGAATACTCATCCATCACTATTTCAGCTTTCAGGTTAGGCGTTTTAGTACTCGCCGAATTAGTGGTAGCCACAGAGGGCCTTTGGCACTCTGAATAGGTTATCTTCTTGACTCATATGTGTATTAAATCAAACTGGATAAGATAAATGTATTTGAATTTTTGTAATGAAATTGTAAACAAATCATTTATATAAATAATTATGATCGTTTAACCCGAATGAAAATGATATTTTATTTATTTGATTTTGTTGTGGATGAATTGATCATTGTTCTGCAAAATCGCAAGTGAACGAGTCGAACAAATAATAGAGTGATGAGATAAGTATCGTCCCATGATAATTATTGTAAAATAATTTCCAAAACTCGAAATAACTCTAATTTTATTTGGCTAATGAAGTTTGATTGATAGAAAATTAAGAGTAAATTTAAATACAAATAAGTAAATGAGATTAAATTAATAAGTTAAAAATTATAGGGTTATGATTTTATCTTAACTAATTAGTTCCTCCACTTTTGTTCTTTTTAACAAGAATTAATTATTTGGTTATTAATTGAGTATCCTTAAATTATTCACATAGCCCCTCCCAAGGTCTAAGGAAAATACCCTATAAAGCTTAACTGTTATGTTCTCATACAAAGTTAAAACATTAAATGATTTATTAAGATTGATGGATCTCTTTTAAGAACTACACAAATCATACAGGTATATTCCTATCATACATGTAATTTATGACATTCAATATAATAAACTAAGACACATAAATTAGCTTCTGCTATCATTATGATTAACAATTCAACTAAATAGTGGTCAACTATTTAGAAGCATTAAGAGTAATATTGAATGGATCAATCAAGATAGAAAATCCATAATTAAATTAAATAAAGGGTCGGAATATCAAAGTTATGTTACATCATAACTCTAAAAAATAAATCTACTTCATAATAAAATAAAACACAACAAATATTAAATAACAAAACATAATAAAAGATTAGGAAAACTTAGTGATTTGAAGCTTTGCTATTGAGTTTTCTCCTTTGTTTTGCTTATCCTCTTCAATCTCTCTCTGATGTTTTATGTTCTTCTTCTCCTCCATGTTGTGTGTTAGAATGGTGATTCTAATGTCTATTTATAGGCAAAGTCCACCTCTATTTACATTATCGTATTCATCATTATCTATTAAACTTTCTAATTTTTTCAATACACATTTCTGAATCATTGCTTACATCATAAATCATTACTTACATTATAATGACATATTACATCATTGCTTACATCATAAATCATTAATGACACATGTACTTACATAAGCATGATATAATATTTATTTCTAGAATACTCGATCTTTAAAATGCGATAACTTCTTTAAGCGATCTCGATTCGAATTATTCTTTCTAAAATATATGAAGTAATGAGCTGATTCGAACAAGATTTAATTTTACAGCAATGATCTCATTGTGAATAGTTGTATTTGGTGGGGTCCACATGTTATTTTTCATCAATTTTATCTTAAAAATGAAAAATACAAAAAGATATAATAATTTATTTAATAATAACAAAATCAACAAGATCTAAGTTAAAATTCAAGTTAAAATAAATAAAATAACGCTATAAAAATAGAGTTATCAATTACAGAGATCAATTCCTTAATAATACTCCCATGGACGGGAGTTATGATAAATACATATAAATTGTTTTCAAAGGTTATGATTGATAGGTAACAGGTTAGTCTTACAGGCTTTCACAATACATTATGGGAATAAAGAGTGTATCATGAGGGTCTGTGGCGATTGTTACGGGTGGACTCTAGGTTTAGGGCGTGACAATTCTATTATAGAACAATTAGTATTCACTCTTTTATGGATTATTCTTTAAGGTGGAGGTCCTAAATTCAAGAAGTGAGGGAGACAATTTCTCTTATGGGAAAGAAGAAATACATCGATAGTCATGCTGGTGGGATCAGAAGGCCGAGAGACAAATTCCTGCTCAGTGGGCCTGTAAGGGATACTGGACTGTAACGACGGTAAATTGGTAATCCAGGCTGGGTTGGTGGTAAACTAGTCAGTTCGAGGGCTAGGGTCGTTACACATTTACCTTAGAGTTCTTGAAGGGGATGAACTTTCTAACTGTCTTTCTAATGGTGAAATTTTATTTAACGAGAAATTGTTTCACTTCGGTAATAGATTTTCCCTCTAAACATACTTCGCTAGGATTTTTAAATCTTTTGGGATTGTCCCCTACTAATTAAACCTTAATAGTTGGAAAATCCTGTTAGGTATATATGTTCTCTGGAGGAAGATCTCAGATTCAGCTTCTATAATTGAAAAGATCGAAAATATGTACATATTGAAGAGGAATCTAGGGAAAAACCCAGAGTGATACTACCTCTAGACCCAACTTGAAAAACCCAATCCCATCACGAGTAATCCATTATGTAACAAGGGTTAGAAAAATAAATGATTTTTTTTTATTGATAGTGTATGGAATTTCGACAACACTGTTCAGGTACCTCGGTTGTTCGGGGACGTAATTACTTAGACCGATAAGCCAAAGCTCCCAACTCGGAACTTAGAGATAATTAGAATGACTAGGTCCTCAGTGTCAAAGCAAAATTCACTCCTTTCTGACACCGATCTGATCTCCTCAGATCTTATGGATTTTTGTGTTTACAAGAACCACTTAACCTTAGAGAAAACTCGAATCAGTAAATAGTTAATTTCTCAATTCTTCATTTTTAGTTATGGTAATGGACCATTTCTTGATTTTTCCTTGTAGGAGAAGAAATGCCCAGTATAATTATATCACCAATATAATTGACCAAGTGTGTGTTGACCGGGTGTTTCGGCAATATAATTTCAATACAATAAAATTATATTGACTAGTATAATTATACCGACAATATAATTTACCAGTAATCAATACACTTATTTTTTACAATATTTATATACAATTAAATTTATCCTATTAAATAATTAAAATTATATTTCATATATATTAATTATGATGTATTAATTGTACGTATTAAATTTGATTTAATAATTGAAAAATTAGTGTGTGTGTGTGTGTGTATATATATATATATATATATATTCATACACAGGGTTAAGATCCAAAACCTAATTTTTTACAAATTTTTTTTATACAATTAGTATACTATTAGATAAATCATACTTTAATGGTTGAGATTATATTTCACATATGCATTAATTATAATGTATTAATTACATATATTAAATTTAATTTCATTATAGTACATTGATCTAATAGTTAAAAAATTAGTACAAAAAATTATGTAAAATTAAAGGGTTCTCATTCTTTTCTTGTATGCATATTTTTATTGATGCTATTATTTGTTGATGCGTGGTCTTAAAAGTAAAAGTGTTTGGTTTGATATTTTATAATTAACATTTATCGCTTATTTGTATGTTAATATTTAATATGTAATAATTTTAATTTATAATAGTATTAAACAAAATCTTAACTTTTAAACTACATATTTAATTTAAAAATATGATACAGTCAATAATATAATTTGTGTCAATTAAAATTCGAAGCAAACTGAGTATGATATTGCTAAAATTAAATTTAATTTGAAAAAATAAATAGATATAAAATAGTATCCTCACTCATTTTTTTGAACGTCATTTTTCGAATTCTAAAAAAGTGTAAGCAAATAGTATTCATAGGCTTAGGGTTATACATTTAGGGAAATAGGGTGGAGGTAGGTTCCCCCATCCTCACTTCCCCTAATCTCTCCTATTCTCATTTCTATTCCCATTTGGGGGGAAATAAGGATAGGGGATTTTGGAGGAAGGTACTTTCGTCCCTAACCCCAATTTTCCATTTTTCCCATTTTTCGAATCTTAATTCTCTGTTTTCTTCGTTTCTTTTGCCTTGTTTCTCCCATTTTTTCGTATATGAAAAATTATATATAAAAAAAATTTCATCATAAATACAAAATATAATCTATTAGTATATTACAAATATATAAAAAAAAATTATTATAAAATAAAACAAAAGTTTCATAACAGTCAAATGCCACACACGAAGTAATACAATTTTTTAAAAATAAAAACTTCATTACAGGTATCCCCATTTGATAGTTAAATATTTTTAAATTGATTTAATTATCCAAAATAGAATGTTTGGTTTAATGGTATTACACTTATTGTAATTACGAGAGGTCATGAGTTTAATTTTTATAACCCTTTGATTTTTTTGATTTTTTTTTCCTAAAAACTTGGATTTGGGAAATAGAGAAATTGAATTTGGAAAAATTAAGAAATAAGAATGGGGGAAATGGGGATGCGGTGAGGTTCTCTGTCCCCATTTCCCTATTTTTTCTCAAAAATTTTTCCTCAAATTTTTTGGGACGGAAAAATGGGGTTCCAGGATTAAACGTGCAACCCTACATAAGCCTTAAGAAGCACTGTATTTAAAAAGAGAGTGATTTTTTTTTTTCTGAAATTTTGATTTCTTAGTCAATATTATTGAATAATGATTTAGTCAAATATTTATTTATTTTTAGACAAAATTAAAATTATTAAAAGTTTTAATAAATGAGGAGTAATAAGGAGTAATAATTCAAATTTTCGTGTCATATTCGTATAATGTCAAATATATGTCAATATTAATAATTGTGTTAAGAATTAAAAATTTTAACATGACATGATTATTAAACGGTTAAACGAATTGTAATTGTGTCATTCGTTTAATATTTTTTTTGTATATTATAATATATTTTTATAATATTTGTAAAATAATCTACGTAAATGTTAAATAATTTTATTCTAAATATAATTAAATATATTTTAAAATATGATAAATATAATTAATTTATTGAATCATAAATTAATTAGTACAATATAATTACATAATATAAACAGATTCACGTGTTAAAAATTTTGAATTCAAAACTTACACAATTGTTAACCCTTTCGTATCGTGATATGTATTTAATAATTGTATAATTTTATGTCAAATTAAATTTATAAATTTTGTATCGACTTTATGGCGATTTGATAAATCAATTACACATATAATTTATAAAGTATATTTTAAATAATTTATAGATATTTAACAAGAAGTTGTATGAAGCCCATTTTGCACAAGCCCGGTCCATGTCTCGTAAAGTTTTGTTTACAATTTTAAATTTTAAATTTTAAATTTTGATGGAGCTATAATACTTTAATACTAATTGAATTTCTTACCAAATTATGTAAAAACCATATCTTGGTTTTTAATTATTATTACAAGATTGTATTAGAATTAAAATATGTGTATAAGTCATGTTTGGTAAAGCCATAACCCTAAAACCTTTTATAACCAAAAAAATCATTTTGCATTAAGAAGTGTATATATATATATATATATATATATATATGATATTGTGTATCATCAATAATACTCAATTAATTGAGCATATTATAAGCTATTCGCTGGCAACAATGAATAATTATTTATACCTTGTTTACTTGTCATTGAAATTAATCAACCCACATCCCACAAACCAACATGGGAAAGGTAGGTAACCCCTCTGTATGCTTTACTTACTTTTTCAGACTGGTTGTGGTTAATTACCATGTAAATTTGAATGCTTTCAGCAGAGGAAACATAAGCAAAAAGAAATAAGTGAAGAGAAAGTGGAGGATATTGTTATTGTTTTGCAAGTTTATATGCATTGCCAAGAATGTGAGAACAAGGTTTCACGTTGCCTTCGAGGCTTCCATGGTAAGTTTTCTTTTCTTTTATTTATTTATTTATTTTATGTGATGAATTTGATAATTAATATATAAATTTTCAGGTGTGGAGGAAATTAAGATTGATAAAGCAAACAATAAGGTGATTGTGAGAGGTGAAAAAGCAGAAGCAGCAAACGTTTTAGAGAGAATTCGGAAGAAATATAGTAGAAATGTCCGACTCATTTCTCCAAAACCCAAACCTGGTAGTGGTAGCGCCCAAGACCAAGAGAATAAACAACCAGAAAAGAAACAAGTCAGTCTGATGTTAATTATTTATTTTTACCAATTTTACTTCCCGTCCACGTCGAGAAATGTGTTTTCTTACTCAACATTTATATATATATATATATATATATCCATGCATATGCGTACGCATGCATGCAGCCTCAAGTGAAGGTCGTGATCCTCAAAATGTCGATGCATTGTGAAGGTTGTGCTCGTGATATCAGGAAATATATTATAAGAATGAAAGGTAATTCATCTTTTATCTCGTCTTCTTCTTCTTCTTCTTCTCTGTTTTTCCCTTTAATTAATTTTTATGTTTGTCAGGGGTTTTAAGTGTTGAACCAGATATGGGTAAATCTCAAGTGACAGTAAAAGGAGTATTTGATCCACCAAAGCTTGCAGAAACCATTGCCAAAGGACTTGGAAAGCATGTAGAAATCGTGAAAGAAGAGGCAGTCAAGAACACGAAGAACAATAAAGACAATAAAATGGATAATGAACAAAAAATAATCCATTATCCTCCTCAATTTCCCTTGAATCATTATAAGACTATTTATAATTGTCAAATTCTCAGTGATGAAAACGTTTATTCTTGTTCTATTATGTAAAAAAGGAAACATAAATAAGAGAGGAGGGTGATTCATGGTTTAATAATAATTATGAGTTGTTATTGACATAGATATTATTTAATTTGAGATTTATTACTATATGTGATTTTAATAACAGAAAAATCTGAGCACTTAATGCCAATTTGAAAGAAAATATAGTTGGGATTCTGTAAAAGTTGTTCGTTTCGCAGGAAAATCGTTGAAGAGAAAATATCCAGATTGAATGCATTTGCTCGTATATATTGAAATTTGAACCGTTAACGAAATCCCAGTAATCTATGTAGCCGTTGGGAGATTAGTTCACCAATCACAAATGCGTTTTTCACTTTATTTAGTACCCGTTACAGTGGATAAATTCTTCTACATTAACACAGGCCACGTCATTTTTGTACCGTTACCTAGCGCCGGCTGGGAAGCCGCACGCATGCTGCGGTTAGACTTCTGTAAGAGAGGAGCATTTACCACTTGGATTAATACGATCCCATTGGTTGATTCAAAAGCCGGGACCCATGAGGATGACGTGTCATAATTTTATTGGAGATTGCGTATACACATCATTGCTTACGTACCAAAGCATATGCCAACTGACGACAAGAACAACAACGTCTCCGGTGGCGATTAAAATAGAATTAAAAGAAATTTAAAAATATTCAGGCTCAGGTTTGCTGCTTATGGTCCACCGGCTTACGTTAGCATCTCTCACTCGGTCAGACACCACCAGTCTTCTTTCCTGAGACCCTAAACACCCCCAGATATTGACACGTGTTACAAAACTCTCCCGCGTCGTATTCTATCCGTTAACCCTAATCACTCTCTCTCTCTCTCTCTCTCTCTCTTTCCTCTCTGCAACTCTTTCTTTGAATCGAAGAAGAGAGGAGAAATCCAAGAAATTCTATACGAAAAATTAAAAGTTTAATTGCAAAAAGTCAAGAACGATAGAAATTCAAATGGGTAAACTGTTATGCGATTCAACGACCGTATCGGAGACATTTCAAGCCGCAACACCGACCGTACATTGGAGAGAAACGTCACCAGCCGTCGATCTCGTCGACCAGTCAACGAACGCCACTATATTAATTGCCGCAGCCGCGTGGGATGATGTGATTGGTTTAGAAGAGCAGCCGAGACGATATTTACAGAGGCTCCATTCGAAAGGAATCCTCTGGAAACATCCGGAGGACCAGTCCCGTTCGATAGTCTTCAAGCTGTCGCACGGAGGAGATGTGTCGGCGGATGGAAACTGTCTCTTCACTGCTTCTCAGAAGGCGATGGTGGCGCGTGAGGTAGACGCGCGAGAGTTGCGGAGACGGACAGTCAGGAGGTTCTTGGAAGATCTTGGATCGGTGAACGAAAAGGAGAGCGAAGTAATAAACGGCGCGATTAGACACATGTATTCGCCGGATCTGAAAAGTGGGTGGGGGATTCACGTGGTCCAAGAGGTCAAAATGTTGGCCAAGAAAGAAGATCGGGTAGGGTTGGACTCCGCTATCGACGAGCTTGTTCTGCTCGGCATGCAGAGGTATTTTTTTTTCTCTCTTTTTAAATAAAAATTAGTATATTTTCTTTGCATGTCCCTTGGATCTATGGTTTGGGTTAGATTTGGGGATTTAGGCTTGTTTGGTTGATGAGAAAATTATGGAAAAGAAAGTAAACAAAGAAAAATTGAATCTTTGATTTTTTTTTTTTTTTAATAATAATAGAAACTGAAAAATACTGAATTGTAATGGAATTGATTTTCATTGTTTTTCAATATTTTCTCCAACCAAACACGGCCTTTACAGTCTCCTTCCAGTAGTCTTATGGTTGATTTACTCACTTTGGTAGTGCTCTTGTAATTGGATTGAGAATGCCAATTTGATTGTTGTAGTTTTGATTTGTTTTTTTACTATTTATTTTTTCTGATTGAAGAGAAATGGCGGCGGAATCTATATACAAAGAGAGATGTATTCCTGTGAATGACGGTCCAAGTTGGGCCAAGTATATGTTGATCTCTGGTTCACCTGATGATGAATATGATATCATCACGTTGCAATATACTGAGGACGGTTTGTTGTCTGTAGATGAGAACAGAGAAGGCCATGCTGCGGCCTTTGGAGATGATATAGCCATTGAATGTCTTGCAACAGAGTTCAAGCGAGAGATATATGTGGTGAGGAATTTGTTGCTTATTTTGAAATTTATCTTTATCAAATCTCTTGATTTTTGAAAGTTCATGCTTTTTTATATTAATTTTGAGCTGGTTTCTCAGTTATGATATGTTCTGATGTATGTCCTGCAAGATGTGACACTAATTTTGAAGGAATAGTTCAAACTGTATGTACATAATTCATGTTAACACAAACGATTTAGTATTGTAATTTTATTACTACCTATGATTTTTATCACATTTATAACTGATTGTTGCTTTTAGATTTAGACCATATCTTGTTTGTGTTATTACTTTATGATTACTATATATTTTTGGTATTAACATCGTACCTTGGCATTTCAAATCAATCTATTCTCGATAGTCTTTAATGAATTCTCAAAATGTTAATTGAATAGCAAATGCACTTGAAATTGCTGCGCCAATTGGTGGAACCTAATGTGCAATAATGGAAGCTAAACGATTGCTTAACCTGTGATAACATGTATATGTGAATTTCAACAAAGACATATACACTCTATCTCTTCTTTTTCCCTTCACTATTCCCATATTAGCCACACTTGATTTCTGGGCATCTGATAACACTTGCTCTAATTCACTATCTCAATTCATGTTCTTCTCAGGTCTTTGCTTTGTATATTCAGTTAGACTGGTTGTTTTCTAAAACACGTGCTGAAGTTCTTACCAAAAGGGAATACTGTACAGTGTCATGTAGCACTAGCTTGTTGGAATGTACATCTCTCTTGTTGTTGTGCTGCCCTCTATGTTCGGGAAATGCACCTATTTCTTTTTCATAAGAACCTCGTAAATCTTGCAATTATTGAGTAATTCCTTCCTGCTTTGGCTTCTGATTGGTTCTTTGACATGTTTCTTTTGCCCAACATCAATTCTAATAATTGATTTCTTGTTTCACAGCCGTTTAAAAATCAATCCTCTTTTCTCTTGGGGTTACTTAACCACACTGCCTTCCCATTCAATCTACTTTTGAGTTCATGTTATGTTTCTATGCTCCCAGTATTGGGTAAATCATTCATTTGAAGTTTATTTCACTTCTACCACTCTTCCTCTCTTAAATTTCAAAGATACTGTAGTCAGAATGTTGTGATGTGTCCATTCCCTTATTTGAGTTTGACAGACATGTCTGCTTTGCCCTTTAACTTTGCCTCTATAATACATCTTTGATACATATATTAATTGAAATTCATTATTTAATAATTTTCAGGAAATAATGTTTAATCTTATTGCAAGTGTTGTCATTCTGTGTGTACTGGATGGTTTGTGCTTTTGCTTTACATCATTGAGTCACTAGTTAATTTCCTTGTGTAATTCCAGGTGCAAGCACATGGATCTGATGCAATGGTTGATGAAGAAAATTGTGTCTTCTTCCTCCCACATCGTCCAAGGAGTGAAATTTGTGAACCTCCATTTTTCCTATTTATGAAAGGAACTGGTAATTAACGTTTTTTGATTACTGAATAACCCCATTGCTTCTCAAATATTGAATATCTGTAATTACAACTTGAAATATTTCCTGACATACAGGTTGGTGTGGTGCTGGAGCTGATCACTATGAGCCGATGATAGCCCATGCTTCTTCAATTTTATCACATGAGAAGGTTGCTATGGTACTTTGAGGACAGCAATAGTCTAAAGTTTTGTGGCTTAGAAAAGTTTGGTTAGAAGTAGCTCTATTCTTTTTTTCCTCCTCCATGGGTGTAGAGTGCAGTCTGGTTCTCTTGATTCATTTTTGGGTCACAAGGAGAACTTAACTGTGTAGAGTTCATATTTCTGTTGACAATTTTTAGAGTTGGTCCTATTTGACTCCGACTTCAGGTTTCGTGCTTGCACTTGAGCAACCCTTTATTGTTTTTGTAGTAGTTTTTGCCGGCTTCTTTTATTCATTTTTGTGCTGGGAGTGCTTGTACTGTCTCGGTGCTATTTTGTTGAAAGCTAGAATAGTACCAATCTGTTGTATTCTATGCTGCTGCTGCTGCACTTGATTTAGTTGACAAGAGAAGAGTGATTTGCAAGCCAAGTTCTATATTGACTGTTTGATTGTTGAACAAACAAGAAGTGTATTGTATTGACTGTCAAAGTCTTGAATTGAGCATCAACGTGTAGGTTCCAAACATTGTGTGGATGAATGAGTTTGCATCTCTAGTATGACTGCCTCTCGGTTCTGGAAGGAGGTATTATCTTTCTCACCTTACATTAACAAAAGGATTTCTTGTTTACATATACTTTTTAGTGTTATTAAGTATTTGAAGGTCAGCCTGCAATGGCTAATAATAGAAGTTAAAGTAGATTTTTGCCATGTCACACCAGCAAATATGAAGATATTTTGATCAATTTTATTATAATCAATACCTTTCTAACTAAACCATACGACAGAAATGTAGTACTTAATTGACGAAAGCATAACTTTATTCTATGTTTTAAGGAAGCTTCGTTCACCACCACCATATACATGTAGTCCATCCATCCATCCCTTTCTCTCTTACATTAAGTAAAGGATCTTTTTCATAAAGAGAATCTCATAAACTCCTCCCATTTTACAAAAAGGCAATATACCTATTCACTGAACCTTCATTTCCAAAAACAACCCATTACTAAATTATACCCATTAAAACTTTTCATCTCACTAGCCTTTATTTTATGTCTGCGATTGAATTTTTTGGTGAAAGTTGCATTATTTTTAAAGGTGCTTTTAAGTAAGAGTGTCAATTTGAATAATTCAAATAATCACATTGTGTTAAGAGAGACCAACTCGAATTCAATATATTTAATAATTATGTCAAGGAATGAAAACTTTATGAAAACTTTGATTTAATTTGAATTTATTTAATATTTTTTATTTATATTTTATTTTTAATAATATTTATAATAATATTTTTTCAAAAACTAATTAATTTTATTTTAAATACTTTTTAAAAATAGATAAATATAAATAAATTTTTTAAAATAAAAAATTATAAAATAAATTT
>JAXCLQ010022082.1:16894-31527 GCA_035584115.1 Cedrela odorata | reverse complement strand
GAGAAGTATCCTCCTCAGCCTAATTATCGCCCGAAAACTTCTGTTGATCAAAACCGTGAAAGTCCAGATGGAAATCATGATTCGAGTTGTTCTTCCTATAGCAGTAGGACACTCAGTACTAACAGTGATAATTTGGTGGATCATGGGTGGAATTTCGATTTGGGTGAGTATAAATCTTCCAGTTTGGCTTCTCAATCCACTTCTCAGTCATCCTATAGCTCAGCAAACAGCAACGGCAATGTGGTTGATGTTTTTGTGGATTCTCCTGTGAGTAATCTCAAGATTCCTGAAATATTCAACGACAGTGAGTCGGTAATGCAATTTAAGAGAGGGTTTGAGGAGGCAAGTAAGTTCCTTCCAAATGGTAATACTCTGTTTGTTGATTTGGAAAATAATGGAGTGTCAGTGAAGGAGTTGAAGGAAGAGCCTAAGATTGGGGTAGTTAAGATGGGGAAAAAGCCAGAGAAAGAGTACTCTCCTGATGGATCAAGAGGAAGGAAGAATCGTCATTCTGAAGTTGCTAATTTAGAGAGTGAGAGAAGTAATAAGCAGTTGACTGTTTATACTGAATCAGCTGTGAGTGAAGAAATGTTTGATATGGTATTGCTAAATTGTGGACAAAGTGAAGCTGTGCTTCGTGAAGCTTTGCAGAATGGAACTAGCAGGAATATGCAGCAAAATAAACAATCAAAAGGGTCTAATGCTGGAAAGGCCCGTGGAAGGAAGCAAAGAGGCAAAAAAGATGTAATAGATTTGAGAACACTCCTGACACTCTGTGCCCAAGCTGTTGCAGCCAATGATCGGAGGAATGCGTGCGAGCTGCTGAAGCAAATCAGACTGCATTCTTCTGCTACAGGGGATGGAATGCAGAGAATGGCCCAGTGTTTCGCTGATGGCCTTGAGGCACGTTTAGCTGGCGCTGGAACCCATATTTACACTGCCCTTATCACCAAACATACATCAGCTGCTGATGTGTTGAAAGCTTACCATCTGTTTCTTGCTGCATGTCCATTTAGGAAGCTCTCAAATTTCTTCTCAAACAAAACGATAATGAACTTAGCTGAGAAAGCAACAACACTCCACATAATAGATTTTGGTATTATGTATGGTTTTCAGTGGCCATGCTTCATACAACGTCTTTCATCTAGGCCTGGTGGACCTCCTAAGCTTCAAATAACTGGGATTGACCTGCCGCAGCCAGGTTTTCGACCAGCTGAAAGGGTCGAGGAGACAGGGCGCCGCTTGGCAAAGTATGCAGAAACATTTAAAGTCCCATTTGAATTCAATGCAATAGCTCAGAAGTGGGACACCATTCAGATTGAGGATCTCAAAATTGATAGTGATGAGGTGCTCGTTGTGAATTGTTTGTTTCGCTTTAGATATCTGCTTGATGAGACTGTTGTGGTAGATTGTCCAAGGAATATTGTCCTAAACCTGATCAGGAAGATGAACCCAGATGTTTTCATACTGGGGATTGTGAATGGAGCACACAGTGCTCCTTTCTTTACCACAAGATTTAGAGAGGCTCTCTTCTTTTACTCTACCATGTTTGACATGCTTGAAACTAATGTGCCCCGTGAAATTCCAGAGAGGATGCTGATTGAGAGAGAGATATTTGGGCGGGAGGCTATGAATGTAATTGCATGTGAAGGTGCAGAGAGGATTGAAAGACCGGAAACATACAAGCAGTGGCAGTTCCGGAACATGAGGGCTGGGTTTACTCAGCTCCCGCTGAATAATGAGATCATGAAGATGGCAAAGGAGAGGGTAGATACGTCCTACCACAAGGATTTTGTAATTGATGAAGATAACCAGTGGTTGCTTCAAGGCTGGAAGGGAAGAATTGTTTATGCACTCTCATCTTGGAGGCCGTCTTGTTAACTGCATGTTCTTGATTAATCATTGAAGGCATGAAGGGGGATTCTCCAACCTATGCTTTGATGATAAAATAATGGAACTCTGATATCTACTTCTGAGGTACTGATGTTTATTTTTTAAAATCTAAATGTTTCACTCTTTTTATTGCCGCAGTATGAAGAAAAGCAGCTTCAAAGAATCTACTCCCATACCCTTCACAGCGAATTCAGTAGATAACAATCAATATCGAATTTGAATACAATTGTATAAAAGGAGTGAAACATTGTTTAAGACCTATTGTTTAAGAGCTATGCGGCAGTCATCATCTTTGTCAGAAAAAGAGCAAGTGCATCATGTTCTATATTGCCTAAAAAGTTCCTGTATCTCAAGCTATAATTGTTTTCAGTTTTCTCAACATATCAAAAAACCCACGGCTACTCCAGCAACGGCAGCAGTTTAAACATATGCAAAGTGATGGACTTCGACAGAAGAAATATAATGACAGTCATTCCTACCGGTTTTGGCAATAATATTGGGTTTCCTGCAGTCCAAGTCAGAATTGTGCATATTATTCTTTGAGGTAGGTAGGTGCTTGGTTGATTGCTTCATATATTTACATCCGTATTAGCTTAATAATATTCTCCCTTCTGGAGGTCTGTCGTGTACTTTAAGATGTAAAAGATTCTGCCTCTGATTTTCTCATCAGTAAAGAAAAGCAAACTTGAATGCACCGAATCCATTAGCAATATAGAATGTTATCAGCTTATATATCCACCATATCTTCAGCTTCTGAATATTTACTATATTATAATGTTTGATGATAGACTGTTGGCTCTTGAATAGAAAACTATGTGGCTATGGTTTTGCGTAGCTACTTCATATTTATTAAAATTTCCTCCTCTGTTGGTTGACATTGACTTGCATTTTGTTTGAGCAAATTTTACTATTATCATTTTCATCATAATCAGCAACAGTTTTATGAAAGAGATGAATTACTCGTATGAATATGAATATTTGAATTCAAAATCCTTTTATGTCATTGCTCACGAGTGTTTTAAGCGTAGAGTTGATGTCATGTGAGAGAATTGAATCATAGGCAACGTGTACATAGATGGGAAGTGTTGGCAGCAGCATATCTTGATCTTCATGTCAACTCAAATTATGATGTTGAAATCTAAATCTAAATTAATGTAAATTGAACATTTCAATTTATTTGGTCAACTAATCCAGTTCAGTTAAGTTAGGATTAAACGATTTTGATTATTTTACTAACCTCAAACTCTAGTATTTCATAAACACTTAATATGAATTTAATCAAATTTAAATTGGAAAAATATAACCTTATTTAATCTTTAATTATGGCAGATAAGACGTATTATAATGAATCCATTGTCGTCTAGTCCGGTTGAGGATTCCTGGCTTTCACCCAGGCGACCCGGGTTCAAATCCCGGCAATGGAATAATTTTTAATTAAATTTTACTAACATAACTAGTTGGCTACTTTTTTTTTTAAATAGTAATCATGTTCGGGTCCCTGAGGCTTTATATTTTTATAAATAAGAATATATGTTTTCTTTTGTATCAACTAGGTCCATGACTTTTTATGGATTTAGGTTCCTCAGTGTTTATGATTTCACAAATAAGGATACAGTTTGTACATTTGTATCAAATAGGACCCTGAGTTATATTGAATAGCAAAACCCTTTTCTCAATTCCTTCACAGAAACCAGGGTTTTAGCGACAGAGAGAGATGAGCGGAGCAGGAACGCCGGATTTCTTCTACAGAGAGGCTCAACGCCTCGGATACGTTGCTCGTTCCGCTTTCAAGGTATATTCGTATATATAAATTTCATTTTTTTTTCTTAAAAAAAAAAAGAAAAGAGATTTTGGTTTATTGATTTGTCATGTCTTTCAAGAACAGCTGCTTCAGATACAAAAGCAATACAAGTTTATAAAACCAGGCTCATCAGTTCTTGATCTTGGCTGTGCACCTGGTGCTTGGCTGCAGGTTTGCCTCAAATCGTTCCTTCTTCTCACTTTTTTCTTTGAACCCTTGCATACATGGCCAGAAAATATTAAAATAATAATAATAATAATAATAGAAATCTTTTTCTTTAGTGGTTTCTCAATATTATCTCCATTTCAGCTCATTTCTGTATTATTTATAGTGTTCTGTTTTTCTTCTCCTGCTGGGGAAATAGGTAGCTTGCCAAAACTTGGGTCCTCTCAACAATGGTGGTTCTGTTGTGGGTATTGATATTAAGGTATGGTTTTTAGTTTTTATTTTTCTGATTCTTATTAATTCTTTGTAGAATTTTTAACATCATGTTTAAGTTTTTTTTCTTAGTAATAAGTTTTTCATGAAAGTTCAATTTTTTAAATGAAAAGAATTAACTTTTGATATGTGGGATATGCAGAGCAGAAGGTGAAGGTTCCTTCTCTTTACTGCGATGCAAGGGTTCAAACTGTTTCAGCTGATGTCATGAATCTGCGCAGAAATCTAGTTAGGGGACTCTCTCCTAAGGTGTTGTGATCAATCATACATCTATTTATTTTTTTTCAGCGTTGCATCATTCCTAAATGCTCAATTTTGTGTATAGGAATACTTCTGATGTCCTATGATCAACTACTTCTGCATTTAGAGTCCTTATGGGCAGAATGGCCATTTTGATGCATAAAATTTGGGATAAGCTAAAATTTTAAGAACATAAAAGTAATATTTAGCATCTATTGAAGCAAACATATGAAATTTAAATGGTTGGATAATTTTGGTGAATGCCATTATATTCAAAAAACTTAGTGGAACAGCCAGTAGCTTAATTGATGAATTCAAGTTATATAAATCACTTGGGAAACTTTGAAATTGACTTACCTTATGATAGTCTTCTGAACATGTAACTTGTTTCCGAATCATTTGCTCAGATGACCAAAGGCATTACAAAGTCTTTAAGTCTCTGATTGTTACGCCGGAGTTTTGGTGTGTCATTTATCTTTATTTATAATAGATTGGAATCTTTGGTATTGCAATGATTTTCTTTTCATTTTCAAGGAGCCATTTTTTCTATCTAGCAAGCAATCTCTTTTTGTAATATAATTTAGTTTGCCTTTTGTGCAGCAAAAAGGGTTTTCTGTGATACTCTCAGACATGTGCCCCTTAGTTTCTGGAATAACAACCAAAGATGCGGCTTTATCTGCCGAGTTAGGGATGCGAGCACTTGATTTGGCTCTAGGTCAGGCTGCCTTAGCTGATCCAGTTGATGATACCCAAAGGGAGGGACAGCCAGTTAATTCAGATTCTAGTCCAGATGACAATGGTGTACTCCAACATGGGGGCCACCTTGTCATAAAGCTTCTAGAGAGTGAGGATGTCCAAGGTGAGATTTTACTTAAAAAGGAATGTAACAGATTTGTTTCTTTTCATGAAAAATGTATTAATTAGTATCTTCGGAGACAGAGTTGAGCCGGATTTGCAAACCACTCTTCAGAAAGGCATCGTGGTTAAGGCCCAAAGCTACAAGATCTTCATCCAGAGAAATTTATTTAATTTGTCAAGGTTTAAAGTCGTAGGCAATATCAGCTTTTGATCGGGAATTGGAATTTTATCTTTGAAATGCAGCAATATGCAACCGGCAACCAACGAGTAGCAAAATAGATTACTGTAGGAACACCAATGAAGCATCTGAATAGTGTAACTTCAAATGTATGTTTGATGATCTTTCAGTTGCAATTTCTGTTGCCATGCAGCTCAATTTATGAATGCCATTTTTATTCTTGCCTATTGTATATGTTACCCATTTTTTTTGTTATTTTTGGTCCGATCTTTTTTTTTTGGTTCTTTGCAAACGAAGTACCCAACTCAAAGCATGTTTGGACTTGAGGTGCAGTGAAAATTCACTGCTTGAGCTTGTGTAGCATAATTATTAGTTGTAAAGTATATAAGTTAGCTGCAAATTAAAAGTGGGTGTTTTTCCAATTACTTTAACTATTGTGCTTTCAAAGTTAAAAATATTCGTAAATATGCCTGCAGAATTCTTAGAATTATAACACTTAGGACACTTCTACCCCAGATTTGTCAGCTTCAAGACACCACCTGATGTTTTTTCTCTTTGAAAGAAACCACGAAAATGTTATTTAAATATGTAGCATGTACATGTCTTTAGTACTATACAAAATCTCCTCTACTCTCAAGCTCGATGTGCTTCTAATACTTGAAGGTAAACGCAAAGGTGAAAAAAGAATTCAATCCAAACAATTTGCAAGCCTTGCTATCTGCACATGCAATATAATTTACATCAATATATTGGCCAAGAGTTGTCATCGAATGTGGGTTCTTCCCAGTGACCAGAGACTTGTATCTTTAACTGGAGCCTGCTAAACACAGAAACTTAGGCTTAGTAAAAGGAGAGGCAACAAAAGATACTGAAGATTGAATGAAATGACCAACTATTTATAAACTTACCGGGGCTTTCATGGAAGGAAAGACGTTCCAAAATCGCAGTGTCTCATCTCCTGCTCCTGTCACTATTGTCTGCATGAGAAAATAAAGCTGGGTATAAGATTTTTCTTGTACAAAGAGCAAATAGCGATCGTATATATACATAACCATACAGCACCTGTCCATCAGGCGACATAGCAAGATAGAGTACTCTCAAACTATGGCCGGTTAGAGTTGCAACCTGTAAGTATCCAGAATGGATAAGTGAAATTGTTTATTTGCTATAGAAAAATGCTACTTAAAAATTTCGAGTACAAGCTAAAATGGCTGAAAGCTCATACCTTTGCCATGGATGGATACTTCCAAACCATAATTTGATTCTGAGAATATCCATGAGTACTGACTAGCTCATTCACATTCTTACTCCATACTAGATTGCATACCTGCAAAAGTTATACAATGATGAGCACGATGCTATGGCAATTTCCCAAGGTTATGTAAGGCTTATTTTCTGGTTGATGGAGGTCCTATTACTACAAAACATGCAGTAAATTGTGCAAATATTCGTTTTCTGGGACTGTAAATGGCAAAATATGCATGTCAAACATTTTCGTGTGCATTTACCTGGCTCCCAGTGTCAGTACTGTTTAATTGATGACCATTGCTAGTATTCCAGAAGCGAATACATCTATCAGCAGTTCCACCTCCAGAAGCAAGAAGACTGCTCTGGTGGGGTGACCAAGCAATGGCTTTCACAGCAGCAGTGTGTTCCGTCAATCTCAAAGTTGGTTGATGAGAATGCTGGTTCCAGACCAAGAGCTGAGTCACCAACAGAACATTTGCATTAGCATTTTACTATCAGTATTCGTCCTACAAAGATCAGATATTTGGAAAAACATATTCAAAAGATACTGATGATTACCTGATTATCGTTTCCACCTGAAGCAAGTTCCCTGTCATCATGTGACCATTTCAGCCCACACACCTGCGAGAGATAACATAGAAGGTTAAGGCTTGCAAAGTACTATGATTTTGCGCTTTGCTTAATTCATTATTGAGTCCAATAAGCTTTACCTCAGATTTGTGTCCAACAAGCTTGCTGACAAAGTCATTCGAAACACGAAGATCATGTTGAAGTATGTTCCGGTCTCTACTTCCTGATGATAGTATGCGAGAATTCCATGCCAAGACACCAGCTCTTGTTTGATGGCCACCAAAGGTTCTTACCCTTTTGCACTGGGTTCCATCCCATACCTGTACCACGCGCCAATTGCTAGTTTAAGACCTCAAGTTCTGGATTATGTATATAAATGACTACAACAAACCAACAGGAACAAAACTATAGATGAATATCACATTCACAAAATTAAATGCAAAGTAGGAGTAAAACAATTAGTTACCTGAACTTGACCAAGATTTGTACCGATTGATATATATGAACCCTCCCGTGTCCATTGGACAGAGCATACACTGTCGTTTGGTCCCAAGTCACACAACTTCGTTACCTGATAACACGATGAGAAAATGTTAAAAATTCATCACACCCACTTCAATTTGCATCTTTTAAATATCAACAAAAGATAATTTATTGTAGATACAACTGCATCTGTCAATTTGTCATGGAACTAGTAATATCAAACTCACTTTGCTATTTGATGCTGTCCATAAATAAACACAAGTGCCCAATCCAACTCCAAGTACATTCTGGGAGGACCAATCCACCAGGTTCAAATAGAAGTCATCTTGAAGAGACGGAGCATCCAAAACCTGCAACCGTTTAACCTTCTGAAATCAACCATGTCCTAAATTTTCTTTGCCAACAAATTTATACTGCTTACAATTTCCATTAGATTAGTCGTTGTTCCATTTCTAATGAGAAGCCTATCTAGTCTATCAGCTCATATTTTCACAAGGTTCGAACTCATTTAATCTCCTGGATCTCTCTTTAAATTCTCATTTCCTACATTTATCTCGTGGTTTCTCAGCAACCTAAGAAAAAGAAAAACAAATTTGCAGCCGGAGAATCAGGCTCACGTACCTTATGTGGTGTCTTAGGCACTTTTCGTGGCAGCTTTGGTGGAGTAGATGACTCACTAGAGAAGCCATTATCTTGTCCCAAAATCGAAGGCGAATACGGCGAATTAGGTCCAGAAGAATGATCAGTCTTAAACCTTAACATATTCTTGCTCGGACTCATTGGCGAGCCTTGACCTGCAGGAGAAGAAAAAGAACCAAAATCAGCCCCAAAAAGCTCAGACTTCAACAGCCTATTATAAGCTTCATTTCCTCCTTCTTTAACAGGTGATTCCTTCTCAATCAGCTCAAAAGTGTTTAATCTTGAAGAAGATCTGCACGGAATGAATCTGTCACTGCAAATAGATGATCTCGACGAAGGAGATGACAAGTTCGATAATGCACGGAAAGAACCCGAAAAAGTTTCAAGTCTTAGTGAGGTTCCATTCATTCCAGCTGGGAGGTTTAACCCAGTTTTTCTTGTTTGTGGTGAATCCATATCTGGGACTGGGAGCTTTCTCTTCGATCTTGGGGTTGATAAGAGGAAATGGGTATGTTTGATTCTTGGGAAAATGAAGGAAAAGGCCGCTCTCTGCAAGCAAAGATGGCTTTTTCAAGGCTAGCAACGGTCGAATTCTGTGAATGGTAGGGAAGAATAGGAGCGGTGTTTTATATATTCAAAAAGGAAAGTAGTATTATTTTTGTTGCTGTATAATATTACTCTTAACGGTCGACATGAACCGAAGTTCGATAGCTCATGTAAGCTGTCAGATTGGTTTAGTTTACAGTAAATGGAAAATAGCCGTTAGAGGTTATGAAATTCACTGTCTTATTTCCTTCTCATTATTATAATCCATAATTTAATCGTATGTCTTTGTAAACATCAAGTATGATTATTGGACTCTCTTTACTTTATATTAAAATAAAATTCTTGATAATTTATAAATACCAACCATCTCATCTCATTAGTTATATTTATTACAAAATATAATCACCCGTTAGTAATTGTTTTTGAAGAATGTACAATAGGCATCGGCTGCGGGAGTCTGTCTCAAATATAATCTTATCTGATGTCAAAGATAATTTACAAGGCCGTGAGAGAATGGCCAATAACAATGTGTATCGCAACTGATATCTGCGAAGCCAGTCCTCACCCTTCCCATAGTAATCCATCCTACTAAATGTTTGCTCTGGGAATTGCATCTTAGCCGCATATAGAGACGCGCCACGCCAAGCATCAAGAACTGGATCCAGAGCTCTGACAACTTTTATGGGTGCCCCGCAAGGTCGAATTATTCGGATTCCAGCTTCCAGCTTCTATGCGCTCGCTCATACCTGGGAATAGACATTATCCACCGGTCATGAGAATCGAACGGTTCAATCTTTGCTCCAGGTCTTCATCATGAGATGGCAATCTTCTTATTGATACCCCAGCCATCTCGTCTAATAATCCCACCAGATCGATATCAACCCAGTTGGGACGAAATAAAATTTCAGGGCAGCGAAACCTTTCAACCCCCAGAACAATTTGGAAGTCTTCTGTGGTAAGAAAGCGGACCTGTGGTATATCAGCAGCAGACTGCGAGGGAGCTGATTCTTGCTCGTGAACAAATGTTGGGTCTTCCTCCTGCCAAAATAAACATCAATGAATAAAACTGAAATATTTGGAACTGCATATTAATTTAATAGAAAAACTGACCAGCAGCCTAGCACAGATGCGGGCAAGCTCTGCTTCATCTGCATCTGCTCCATCATCATCATTGTCATTATCTTTCCTCATCAGTTTATAAAGTTGCCAATCTTCATCCTTGGCACCAAAAGTGTCCTCACCCTACCCTCGATCAAAGGCAGCTGTTGTTAAGAGATGCATTCTTTCCCTCTGGGCAGCATTCAATCTCTCACCATGGCCAACTCCTCCAGATGTATTATTTCCGTTTGTGTGGCTACCATTAGTCTTGAGTCGTTTTCGCTGGTCAATTTTCTCAGAAAGTTCTTTATACTTTGCCCGCATCTACTATAGATAAAGTTCTGGGTTCTCTCTGCAGAAAAAAATGCAGTGAAAAATGAGTTAAAAGAAGGTTGAAATGCAAAACAAACTAATAGATAACAAAATCATCTTCGATAATAAGATAGCTTAAAGAACTCCACAAATGCTAGTAATAAAATTAAGAGACTAAGCACTTAGGTATTCAGAAACAAAAATTTCAAGAACTCCACAATGCTTTCTCTTAATAATGCTCACAAAAAATCTGTTCTCTCTTTTTCTCCTTGATGCCGATAAAATAAAGGATGAAAAGAACTTCATGAGCTTGGCACTTACAAGCGTCTTTCTTCGCCTTGTTGGTTTTTTCTTTCTTGTTTCAGTCCATCCTCAACACATTTCTGTTTAGCTTGCTGGCGGCCATCGGTGGTAGTTTTAAGGAAAACCTGTCTCCTCTTCTCCTTAAGCTGACAATATAAATTTATTAGTGATAAGAAAACACCCAAAAACAAAATCAACATTGTTATTTATTTTGAGTGTCATCCTGTGCAGCTGCACACTCATATCATGAAGCACCCTTCATCACTACATTCAAAAAATACAAATTGATAAGGCCATGGGCTTTTTCTCTCTCTTTATTTTATTTTATTTTATTTTATTTTATTATTATTTTTTTTTTGGCTTTTTCAGTTTGCTGGTGAGTTGGGGCGTGAACAAAATAGTTCTGAGCCAATGTAACATGAAATTCAGTAAATATCTATGAGCAAAGTCAACAATAAAACGAAATTCACAAGATCAGCCATTTTGTTGCAAAGTATACCTGCTCAAGGGATAGCATCTTGTAAGGGATATTAATAAGAGGGTACTTTTCATTCATAGAGGCATCTGTATTCTCAATTACAACTTGTTCACCCCTTGGTTTGCCTTTAGCTTTTCGTAAAGATTACGTTAGTTTCGAAATGGAAGCTTCAATTTCCTGCCTTGAAACATACCCGGTGTCTCAAAGGAAAGCCGAAATGTCATTCTCTTCCACTTGCTCAAGTTGTTGTAAAAGAAATTCCAAATCGTGCATTTCATTTTCCAGCTCATTTAGTCTAGAAGACCTCTTAGACTCAGCCATCTCACGCACCTTGTCTCTCTTTAATGGCTGCCTTCCTTGCAATCTCTTTCTCTGAAGGAGGTTCCTCAGTTGGAGGTGGAACCCATGGAAGCTGTCAACACCTGGTTTTGTCTTCAGCTTCCTTCGTCCCTTTCTAGTAAATAATGACATCAAATTACCACCAAAGATTGAAAAATGGGGAAAAAGTAGAGCCATGGTCATTACCTGAAATAGTCAAGCTTCTGAAAAATAGTCTGTTGCAATATAACAGTGCTCCATTTTCAGGTCTTCGACCTTCTCCCAGGTAAGCCTAGGCCTGAATAAGTGTTTCAAAGACACAAACAGAATCATTACACAAGCCAAATTTAATCAATCAAAAGCCAAACCCATCTAGAATTGTACTCACATGTGTTGAGGGTGTTTAAGGGAAAGTAGCTGCTTCAAATAATTGGTGACATGGTATCCACCAATATTAGTTCGGCAGGAACCTCTGTAAACAGGCTCACCTTCAACAAACTGGGGTCAAAGAGAAACATCAATACAATACTAAAACAATTGAGAATTTGATTTGTCACAGAATTTTTCCTCTTAGTCACTTCTAGTTAATATAGGGAACACCTACGCTGAAACCAGATGCTGGACCCCACAAAAGTAGCATATACAAGAGTTTGAATTTGCACAAATATTGCTGATAGCCAATATCTTTGAGAAATCATCTTTAAGAATAATATCTTATTGTTATTGGAACATTTAATAAATATAATATACATATATATATATATTAAGAAGGGTTAGCAACAAATCGAAATTCTATATCAAGATTAATTACTTTTAATACACATGCTGAGAATAATAATGTTGAAAACAATGATGATGCAAAATGAAAAATTAACAGAGAAAAATCAAGTACTAGCTGATTCATAATTTCATTTATATCATGCCAGATAGTTATTTGTGTTACTACATAAAGTTTAACACCTACCACTTCAACATGCAATAAATTCAACTAAAATAATATTTAGGCAATGTAAACAATATCCGAATAACATGAGTTGTGGAAAATCCTGGACAGATAGCAAGACCATCTTTATTACAAATCCCATACTGCTGATTATACTTATAGCTGAAAGCAGCATCAACACCAAATGCTGTGATAACATAAAGAAAGGACAAGTTAATTTTCAAAATAGCATTTTCTAGAAGAACATAAAACGAAAGGAGAACAATTATCATTATCAGGCTAACCATGATTTGTTGCCCAGACAATTTATCACTTATTAGTTCAGGCAGAAGCATCCATCTGCTAAATCAACCTTATGCATCCTCATTAAGGGTGATCAAAGTTTTTCGTATATAGTACCTAATGCTTTACCTACTGATGGAACTCCATATGTCTCAAAAAGAAGTACTGCCATTTTACTGCAAGAGTGAACTGGGTTGCATACACATTCTGTGATCAGGACAGGATGATCAATCCGTTCTGCCCCTCAAATGAACATCAAACCAAGAAAAGGTCAAGTGAATGAGCCAAGCTAAACCTTAGATATGTCAGAAAAAGTAACTAGTAAATACTGTGCCACTAAAAAAGCACTGCATAGAGAACAAGAATACAGGTCATATATCATGCATGCAACTTTCTGACAGAAATTTCACAATCTGAAATATCCTGTCAAAACATCATGAAACCAAGATTACAACAAATCTTTCCCATCCAGTGTGGTTTCTAACAGCTATGATTAAAATGAAAAAAACTGTCAACTGATGACAACCTTATTACCCATCCACTTCACAGAACCACTCGCCACAAAAATAATTAAATGGAACCGAATGGAATATGCATCAGATAAAAAATGAACGAAACAACCAACCTAGTAGGCAACAAGAAAAAGAACAGATTGAAAATTCAAGCCCTTACTATGAAAACATTAAACGCATCAACCCTAACACATACGTACTATGACTCAAGTAAAAATGAAAGAAATTATGAATTAGTCATTTTACCTCTGACCCATTTGCACCAATGCGATCAAAGCCAAAGTCAATAATCTACAAAACAGAAAACAGATCACATGAGACTGCAACTATCACCAATATAAACAAACAAGAACAAGACACGTGCATAAAAACCGAGTAAAATAGATCCAAATTTCTCTTTTAAGCATTTCAAATGAAAAAATAATAACCACAATACTTCACCACCAAAATGGTCGAAAACAGTTGTTAAGCTTACTAAAGGGCATGTTACATGCTTCATGCAACATAATTCAATTATATACTTGAAGAAAATAAAGGAAATAACAAAAGAAACTGAAATACATATTCCATAATCTCAAACTGATAAACAACGTTGCTGTCAAAAGCCGAACGAGGCCCAGACCGTGTACAATCAAAGTACTTCAACAATGCAGGACCACGATCACCACCTATAGTCACGGTTTCACCTGTGCCGCCAAAAAAACGCAAAAGCAATTAAATTTGTACTTTAAAAACCAAGAATTTAAAGAATTAAATGGAAAAGTGTGATTAAGGGAGTACCAGTGGTTTTGTGGCGAGGTCTCTGAACAATGTTGCGGAAAATAACACGATGGTCTGTCTCTCCTGCCCACCTGATCATGGAATTGAAAACTCGTAATGACATAAAAAACCAGAAACAAAAATATTGTAAATAGTTACAGATGGGTTGTTGAGAATTAGGGTTTAGAGTTTACCCAATTCGGAAATAGGAGGCACCATTGTCGATGACGACGGGAGTGGAAGAGGGGAAAACATTATAATCTGTTTGTCTATTTATTTGAGATATGAATGGCATTTTTTCTTCGACTTCTCTCTGTGACAGAGGCAAGTAACAAGCTATAGGGTTCTGAACTTCCGGCTTCCGTTCTTCAAGTTAAACTGCCTTACGTGTCTAACACGACTATCACCCCAGTGGTTCCGTGAAGGCGATCCGAACCGGTTCGAGGAACCGCAAACCGCCCTTTTTTTTTTTTATGCATGCGTGTTATGTGACCTATTAAAATCTATTAATTATAAATAATTATAGATAATGGATATAAAATTCCCATATAATTTCCTTTCATATGTATATTTGTACAAATAACGTGTATTTATTAAGAGAAATTTAATTGATAATATTGTAGTATTTTAAAAAATTATACAAAATAAATATATTTAATTTAATAATTAGTCAAATGTTTCTATTGATTTAAATTATGTCTGGATTTTTACTTTTTTTTTTCTATTTATTTATG
>JAXCLQ010022082.1:0-16794 GCA_035584115.1 Cedrela odorata | reverse complement strand
ATTTAATAATTAGTCAAATGTTTCTATTGATTTAAATTATGTCTGGATTTTTACTTTTTTTTTTCTATTTATTTATGATAATCCCTTAATACCAAATTATAAGGGCAAGGGGCTTGGACGCATTTGGGCTTTTTTCCTTTGAAATAGTGGATTTTATTGGGCTATCCCAAGACCAATCAAATGGCTTTATCCACATTTACGTTGGCACGTGGGATGCTGACATTCCCGTACAAAAACGACGTAGTCAAAACAACTTTACACGTGCAATCACTCTTAGCCACATCAAACACACCCAACACCCAATACTGGCCAAGCTCACCGTTTCTGTCCCCACCAAGAGAATAAGGATAAATTCCCCTTAAAGAAAACGTGCGGTCCTGATTAAAATCCACTTTTTCCCGCGTCTACCCCACTGATCCCCACCTTCCAACTTGCTCATCGTCCCCAAGAGTAAAAAACCCATTTGGCCACGTTTCACTCGATGTGGGCTCCACGTTAGTACGCTTTAGTTCCTTCCACCAGAAGTTTGGATAAGCCACGTAACATAGCAGCTTCCCGAACAAGCCAGTCCCGTACAAACTCATCTCAAAGCGTTGTATATAAACCTCAACTCATAAATCATAATCACAGTTGCACGCACCTTCAACATTGAAGAGATTGACTATCGTTTCAGTGTACTCACGGTTGAGATTGTATTTTTGCTTCTGTTGTTTTGTGTACGTTGGTGATGGAGGAGGGATGCATGACGCCAAGACATGTGTCGTGTCGGATACCGTCGACTTTGCCGTGTCCACCTCCGCCGAAAAAGAAACGGACTAATGTTAAGCGGAGTGATCCGCCGAAGGAAGGGTATTTTCAGCCGCCTGATCTTGATATTGTCTTCGCTATTGTGGCAAGAAGAGAAGCTTGCGCTTGAGGTGCCCGTATTGCGTTGTAGATTATGTAACTGATACAAAGAAACAAAATTATGGGTGGAGATTATGACCGTTTGACATATTTTGGTTAATTTGGAGAAGGTACAAGAGCAAGAGCAAGAAATAATCTTGCATCATTGTGTGCACCAGTACCTCGATTTTGTTTCCTGTGTTGTGATGCCACGTAGATGTAGTTAGGGCTGATTCATAAATTAAACTTATGCTTAGTCTAATCCTCCTGTCGTTGGGTTTGATCGAATGTTGTAATTTGAGGGTCATTGTCTAATTAAAAGTATTTTTGATATTAATTTCAGGTTCGTTTGTGCTTTTTGCAAACAGTATTAAGTTGAAACCCAGCCAGCCACTCGCAGTACTAAAAGTTAGAGCTGGGCAGCGTCGCTTTAGAATCCAAATATTTTATTTTATATGGATCGAATTTGTTCTCTTATTATTGCTATTTTTTATTATGATACCCAATATAAATTTCTTTATTGTTAATATATCCAATTTAACTAATTAATTAATTAAATAAAAAATTAAGAAATCAGTGTAACAAATTAAAATTGATGAATTAAATTGGATAATTTCTTGTCTTGGTTAACCAGCCCACCTGGCAGCCAGGCTGCAGCAGCAACGACCCAACATATCCGCGTAACCAATTCTAGTTGGATTGTTGAACCTTGAACGAGACAAAGTGGAGACAAAGGTGTTTCCAGCCCACAGGCTGTTTTTATGATATCTCACATTCTCTATCGTCATCATCATCGTGGTTAATCCACTACTCTGTAATCCCGCTCTCTCGCCTGCGAAAAGTGTCCATTCCCACGCGCCCCATGTCCCTTCTCTCCTCCTGTCCATTTAACAATCTTTCAAACTCGTAAGACTCCCTTCCCCACTCGGGTTTTGTCTTCTTTCTGGGAAATTTTACCGCACACTAGCTCAAAGATCCAGACTTTCTCTATTCTTGGCAAGGTACGATTTGCCAAACTTAGTTTAATTTGTGATGTTGTGGCTCGTTATTTTGTTGGGCTGGAGTTGTATGAATTAGATCAGTTAACTACTTAATTTGGTTTGCTGTTTATTGTTCACTTGTTCAAGTTCCGGATCGGGTGCCAATAGCTTAATGTTTGTCAAATGGCTGTATCTAGCTTCATTAAGTGCAAAATCTTGTTTTTGCTAGACCCAGTTATTGAATCAGTTGTTTGTTAATCTCGATTTGGAAAAGCCTGACTGTGATATCTGCTTCCAAGTTTGATTTCAGGCTGATCTGTGGTTGGTGGCGATTTTCAGGGGAGGCACGGAACAATCGGATCTAAGGGATATATAGATCATAGCTATGTCTTTTATTGGTACCCAACAGAAATGCAAGGTCTGTGAGAAGACAGTTTATCCTGTGGAGCAATTATCTGCTGACGGCGTTGTTTATCACAAGTCTTGCTTCAAGTGCTCTCACTGCAAAGGGACACTAAAGGTATTATTATAAATATTTTGGTTATATTTTTGCTCGGTTGTTTCCTTCTCCTTTGATCATATTTTGCCAATGTAGTTGATACACTTCCTTGCATTGCTACTGGTTGCTTCAAAATTGATAGTAATTCGATGGAATCACCTTAGCAAGTACCCTCATTTTGCATCAATGTTCCTAGATTTTGTTAAAGAAGCGGTGAATTAGTTTACCAAATTTGTGTACTTGCTAAGGTGTTGAAATTTAAATGTTTTCAGCTGAGCAGTTACTCCTCCATGGAAGGCGTTCTTTACTGTAAGCCTCATTTTGAGCAGCTCTTTAAGGAGTCAGGCAATTTCAACAAGAATTTCCAGTCACGTATGTATTTTTTTTTCCAGATGAAAAGGCTCTTTGTATGATTTCTCGATGGTTTTATTTTGCCTATTTAATTAGCCATCAATTTCATTGTTGACAGCTGCAAAGTCAGCCGAGAAGTTAACTCCTGAGCTGGTAAATCTCCTACAATACTGTATTCAACATCATGCTAAAGTATGATAGATATTGTTGAGGGATCTTGCTGATTTCCAATAGCTTGTGTTGGTTGCAGACAAGGTCACCTAGCAAAGCTGCTGGCATGTTTTCTGGGACGCAAGAAAAATGCGCTGCTTGTGGTAAAACTGTGTATCCACTGGAGAAGGTAGGATCCAATATTTTAAGAAATCATCACATTGTGATATCTTCTGTATAAAGTTGCATTTTCCTCCAATTGAAAATCTGGTGTGCTCTGCTGTTCCCTTTTTCCTCTGTTACCACCCTGCCCTCAGGTGTCTTCTGACTTGTCCCAGTCTTGACTTTGAACATTGTCTATGAACACAAGTTTCTGATTATGTATTCAAGCACTGAAGTGTTTTGTGCTCGCAACCTTGATCACAGAACCTTGATGTCAGTTAATTTGTCTGTGTGGGAAATCGTGGATATGTTAATACTATTGGAAAACTGTTGGACGATAAAGAACAATTTGGAAGACATGTAGTTAGTTTTATCACATGTAATACGTTCTCAAGGCCCCTTTGTTTAAGCATTTGATGTGGTTTTTAATGGGGTTTTGTGTAAAAACTCTACAGGTAGCAGTGGAGAACCAGGCCTATCACAAGACGTGTTTCAAATGCTCTCACGGTGGCTGTTCCCTTAGCCCATCAAACTATGCAGCCCTCGAGGGCATCTTGTACTGTAAACATCATTTTTCCCAGTTGTTTAAGGAGAAAGGCAGCTATAACCACCTTATCAAATCTGCATCAATGAAGCGTGCAACAGCTGCTGTACCAGAAGCTTGAACATGTTATCCTTTTTGTATTATCTATTTGGTGTGGCTTTCTTCTGCTTGTCGGGTGTGCTTTCATTTTGATCCCGCTTTTTATTGTTTAGGGGAACTACCAAACCTTCGGTTCCTCTGTTTTCTTCTTTCGATCATCTTTGTTGGGACATTTTCTTGTGGTTAACGAATTATGGAATGCATAATCTCATGGCCATAAGTTTCCAACTGCAGACATTGATCGTTAAAAGGGATAATATTAGGTTTTGGCGCATCTTGTTTTTGGCTTGTTACAAATACATCTGATGGGAAAATGTTTCGTACTCACACCTTCATCTATTGCACCAGTTAAAGCTGTAAAACTTTTGAGACACAAACTGAAGCCCCAAGAATTTGTCTTGCCTAACTTGCAAGCTAAGTTTGTCGTCAAAATCACTCTCTTGCATAAACAAGCTGTATAATTATTGTTTTCCCCATTAGCAGACCAACAATAATTCCCAATGAGAGCCATCATGATGCATGTGATTTCAGTAATGTCACGGTGGGAGCAAGTTGTTCCATTGCTATCCCAATAGCAGACCACAGAACCAGTAATAATTCACAAGAGATAAAAGAAAGCTTTTAAGGCGTGGGTTAGCAATATCATTTTGCTAAATATTACACCCAATAAATAAATTTTAATTTTATTCATAAGACATTATGAAATAGTATTACATGTACAATTGAGGAAATGCTAGTAATAGAAGCAGCTTCTATTCCCACTCCAAAACGCTACGTCGTGTGCCGTTTTCTTGTGTTTGCTTTAAAACGCTGCGTTTTACAACAGTACAATTCAAAAAGCCTAGAATTGAAATCAACCGCGTAAATTTTTCTGCAAAATGTCGGAATCTCTTTCAGCTCTCCATGATCGTCTCGTTCAGTAAGCTCTAGCTCTTTCAGCTTTCCATTACGTGCCTTCCTTTCAGTCTCATTATTTAATTTCTTAAATTTTTTTTAGGTTAACAAATCTGATATTGGACTCGCTTCAGAAAACAAACCACACGCCACCGGAAGGCACAGCAGTCTCCGCTAAAACAATCTTATGCACTCTCCTCAAAACGACGCCGGAAAACCAAGCCTCCTTTGTCGACCACAACCGGATTTTGAGTCCAGTCAAAAACTCGAGTCTGGCGCTCGCCTTACTCATCTCCACCCAAACTTCAACTCACGAGTCTCTCTGTTGGATTTCTTCACACATCTCTTTAGCAGCAGCCTCCGCCTTCCACTCTATTGGAGAGGAGTACGATGTCGTTTTCAGTAAGAGTTTGGTGGTTGAGTTGTTGCCTGAAGTGGTGCCATTTTTGAAGGAGAGGATTAAAGAGAGTGCGATCGATAAAGAGAATGAGAATGACGAAGTTATGGCTGCGTCCGCCAGGGTTCCAGTTGTTCGCGCGATTTTGGCCACGTATCAATTTCGGTAGCTCGTTACTCAGGTTGAAACTTTCGTGCCTGCTTTTGGAGATTTTCACAATTTTGTTTGTTTTAGTTATAATGATTGTAATTGTTGTAGATAGACTGTCCCCATTTTGGAAAGCTGTGTAATTTTGTGATTCCTTGTGCATTGACAGTGCTTGACCATTAGTCACCGGAGGTCAAAGTATGTACTGTGTGATATGAAAATGCATACGATATGAATCCTGTGATCATTAAAAAAATTGTGGAATGGAATCGAGTTGGGTGAATGATACTCTTGTTTGGTAAATAATTTCAGTGGTTGCCTTTTTTACATCTTGCGAAAATTGTGAATGCTACAGCTCTTGGTTTTTATGAAGATGTAATTCTTGATGCTTGCTGCTAGAGTATTGCTTCTGCTGATGAGATATGGCACCTTGTAGTTGAAATGTCAGTACTTCTTGTGACTAGTACCCTGAAAAATTTTCGTAACTCATGGTATGCATTCTGATTTAAGTCTTGTAGCTGTTTTTCTGAGACATTAATGATATAGATTCAGGCTCAGTTGGGCTAAAAAAGGATGGTAGGCTTTATATATTTTCCTTGGGGGTTGGGCATGCTGCAGTTTGTACTAAGTTGTAGTTATGATCTTCACAGTGGCATGATCCCTGCAGTCTTACAATTTATTTTCACTTGTCATTTAAATTAGTTTCTATTTGCGAATGGTCAAAAGTTGATCAGAGATCACCTATGCCTGTGATACTCTATTTAGTTTTACTTAATGTGTTAATTGAAGTGAAATAGTGGTGCAGTGAGGAGCTTCCAAGATTAAGATTTTGGTTATTGTCTTTTTTTCTTCTCTCTTATACATAGCTGACACTGTGCTTGTGTTCACTTTAGCAGTTGACTCAAACTACCGTTTTGTTCTGCAATGCTGAATTGAGTTTTCCTCTCATACTTTGTTTGAATAATGAAATTATTTAGATGGACGATATATTGTAATGTTGCTTAATGATAGACAGTGGTTTGCTGGTGTTTGATGTGTGTTTATTGATATTGTTAACCATAAGGCTTCAGTTTGTATATTGTTTCTTTTCCATCTAATGAATATACCAGCAAGCATATTTTTTCTCTCTAAAATTGGTTCTGTATTGGTTTGAAAGGATGCTAAACAAGATATTAAGTCACTTGGAGTGCCAACCAAGAAATAAGGATTGCCGTATAGCATGGCTAAAATTTATAGAGCCACTGTTCTGTGCTGTTGGTCTTGTTTTGTTACCTCATTTTAGGCGTATATTTCCACTTTTCTTTCAATGAATGCATGCTGCTGATGATGAAACTGAGCTACTGGTCAGAACCATGCACCTTCAATAAGAATCATATGTTCTTCTCTTTCTCTTTTATTGTTTAACAATTTAAGGTTTGGAATTTAAATGAATTCAGATCTGTACTTTGTTAAAAAATTTTGTTACACTAAACCATGTGCTCTTTATGCATAAATAGAGAAATTGGTTAAAATGAAAATACAGAAATCCAATAACAAAGCACCAAACTTTCGAATTTAACGATAGTGGATTACCTTTTAAAAAGCTGCAGTTTTTAATGGTCATATTATATAGCTTTCAGGTTTGGCTTTGGCTTCATGAGCCTTGTTATGTTAATTGTGCATTCTTTAAAATAATGTGAGAATGTGCAAGTACTTTATAGTGTTTGTGAACATGTAATTAGCTGAACAGGAATATTTAAATTTTTTTCTCTCTATTGACCAGAATCATGATGAGAGTTTTTGAAAAATCTTCAGGGAATTGAAGTCTAATTATTTTTTCTTTTATCTTACATTATTTCTTTTGCCGAACCAGTGAAATTATAAGTACATTTTCAATTTCTTTGTTGGGCAGGTTCTCAAACGGCTTTGTAATGTTATAAAGTTAACATGGATAAGAAACATATCATATGTTGAAAGGTAAATTAGTTATCTCATTTAGGATTATATTGTATGGTGAATTTGAGTGTCTGCTGGATCAGAATCAGAATTCATTTCATTGTGTGTGCAGCATTTTTTAACTTTGGCCCCTTTGTGACTGAAAGTTTAAGCATTTCATTTTATTAAATTGACAACCAGTTTTGGATTCTAATTCCCCACGTGTGTTGGCTTCAGATTGGTTGATGAACTTGCCAAATTATACAAGGAAGCAGCAGTAAGAATGCCCGTGAAGAAATCAGAACAGATATTCTTCAGATACTAATCTTGGTACTGCAGTAAGTATCATGCTCTCTTTCTTATTTATAGTGGATCCTGGAAGAATCTATGTTTCTTTATTGAGTAGTCTTATTGTATTCACTAAGATGCAAAGGCGTGCAGTTTGATACATGGGACAAGTACAAGGATGATCCAAACTTGAGCACTCTTGGTTCTTCTGAGTGAAAGAATTGTGCACGTGCAATATGAGTAGAAGTTCATCAGAGGGGATGAAAGCGACGAGAATTGAAGAATTTTTCATACATTGCCGCTGCTTGGTTTATGTAAGCAAACAGTTGGTAATATGACGAATTTTATGTAGTATATTATAGTCTTTGAAATAATACTGAACAGCCCGCCGAACACACGGGAGTGTTTAATTTTTTGGGGGTTCTGAAAGCTGAAGAGTTTGCTTTACACATAGAGTTGATAAGAAATACCTTCAAACCATCAAACCTTTCCTGTGGTGGATGACTAAGCTAATGGGGTTTAATGAAATGCTAGAGTCTTCCAGATGAAGTCATTGTCTGGCTGTGACTGATTTTATACACAAAAATCATGAAAATCATTTGTATGCATTTTGGTTGTGATATTTTTATACGTTGTATGTCGCTTTGGCTAAATTTACGTCCTTTTCTTGTGCAATTCATGTGCATGGGTTGATTAACTTTTCACATTTCAACTCATATGATTGCACACAATGCGATAAAAATATTGAAAAACTGTTGCTACATTTAAGGTTTCAATACGTATATTATACTCAATACCATGAAGTGTGTGCATCTACTTTGTTTCCAAAAATCACTTTCTCAATCATTGACGACTTGGTTGCAGTATTCAGTACTCAATTCTCTGACGTTCACGGGTAATACTATTCTTCTCAATAAATTATCTCAAAAACTTTATTGATAGTAGTTCTGCTGAAAACTGTTCAAACATATGGACTTCAAGTGTAGGCTGATAGACAACAGTAAAAATGTATAATATTCCTGAATATTGATATGAAACTAACTTAAACAAGTCCTTGTAATAATGTAAGCCAATAAGAATTGAAACTCTTTAACATAAATCAAACTGGAAGTCTTCAGTATTTCAAGCAACTGACAATATGATCACTAAACAGAACAAAGAATGATGAAATTATGAGTAATTTTCCATTAATTAATCAATATGACAAATGTTAACAAACAAACTGATTGTGTAGAAATCAAATGCTACAACCCTTTTCCTGAAAGAATAAAAAAACCGTAAAAGCAATATTTCCTCTACAACCCGAAGTCGGGAATAATAGAGAGACAAATCAGTCAATTTTATTGGACCTTTTTTTTTACTTTTGTCTAGTCCTGCTGGTCGCTGCTTATACAAAATGGAAACCAGTCGCTCAGGTATCCACTGAACAAAAAATATAGAATTTAACTGGGCGAAATCCACAACACCAACTGCTTGCGCATAGCCCAAACTTGTTACCGGGAAGGTTTGTCGCTGTCCTGGCACAAAGGAAACAAAATATTAGAGAATACACAGAATCCTTTCCCACGATGATGCCTCATTTGCTTCGCTTCTTTGCTTCGCTATAGAGGATAACTCCAGCCACTGTGAGTGAGTAACCAAGCATTCCTGTAACAGAGACAGGATTTCTGAATATCAAAATAGAAACCACCACCGCCACAGCACCCTTTGCATTTCCAAGTACCTGGAAAAGCCCAAAGCATTTTTAATCTCAAGCTAATATGTATCTTCTAAATAATGCAATACTCAAGAAATATCATAAAAAGAATATAGAAGGAAAGAATTTCATATCTAATTGCATCAGAAAATTTAGTCCCTAATGACATACATTGTGCAAAATTTCCTAAACTAGAGTGAAAAGAATATGACAAAAATGATAATAATAACAATAAAACAAAAAGAGAATCAACAAAAAGAGTTCCTTCTCTTTATCATTTTTATATTTCTCCGATAACAAGTGCTCCTTGCAAGGAAGAGTGGGTGCCCCACAACTCCATCAAGTTGACATTTCAAAGAAAATGAGTTCAGCAAGTGTAGACTGCCATGTCATATCTAACATATGAAGCAAAACAACAGGGAGACTTGAAGTTGATAACATGAAACCTTCTCATGATTTAACCTTCAACCTAGATATCGTTTTTGGTCATCCTCTTATCCTCAAATGCCTTCAACTTAAACAAAAAATCACTGGTCCTTCTAGTATCAGCCTTAATGATGTCTCACACTTCTTAAAACATAAACGATGTATTCTCCCGCCCTTTGTCTTCTTGCCATGAGTCCATCACAATGTCCTACCTTATATGTCCTTTGTTACCATTGTTGATATCCTCATCACATAAAAGTATAACCACTCAATATGATCCTAGCCTTATAACAATCATCAAGGTCCTCATGCCAAAAAGGCATATTCACCTAATATGATCCCTGTTTATAAATACAATTTTCATCATGACTTCCCCCTTAATTTCCATTGATCATGAGAAAATAACCTCATCTTAAGGCCAAGGCTTTCCCATTGCCAAATCAGATCCTTATCCAATGGGCCTAACAATTTTAACAGAAGTACCACTTTGAATTACCATACCGTATGCCTATTTAAGAATACTTTCCAACAGATATGAAGCAAAAACAATGCAAGCCAATTGTACATTTATCTTCCCTTCAGTGTTCACTTTCACAGAAACTTATAGGACAGAAACAGCATTGGGCACCACCTATTACATAATCAAATTTGAGTCCAATCGTTGAATGATGAAGAAAATTGAAATAACTCAACTCAAAAATTATCTCTATTTATTTAAATACATGGACACGGTTAGAGATTTACAACGTGTCTTGTATGCTAACTTCTGACCTTTACCAAGGGTTAAAGGACCATTGAAATTGTAAGGCCTAAAGACTGAAGCACTCAAAAATAATTTCATGGTAATTGTTTGAAAACATATAGGAAGAAACCAATTGAGAGGTTGGGCATACCTGGAGAGTTAAAGCACTGGTATGTTTTGTGACCAAAAAATTGGTCAGGTTTACAAAATAAGCAAGCACTGAATTGAATAGCAGATACCAGATAATCTTGAAGTTATCTCTAGCAAGAGCAAGCGTGATGCCAACCACATTTTCCTCCATAATAAGTGTTGCAGGGAGTAAAAACACAACAGCTATTGGAGCCATGTATAGAAGGAGGTTCATGGAATTCAGCTTCTCCCTTGAATAAAAGTACAGCATCTCAGTATCCATTTCCAGTTTCAGAAATGATTTAAACATAGAATCAAGAAGTCACACTGTCAACCGGAAGCTAACTAATACAGAATCCTTACCCTTCAGAAGAAAGTAAAATCCCTTGTAGCACTGATTTGAGTGCCCTTGCTGCTGTAGCCGCAATACACATTATAAATCCAAATAAATGGAAACTCGGTTCACCCTATAGCCACGTAAAAAAGATTAAAACAATGAGAAGCAAAATAGTTTGCTCCAATGACATAAATCATATCATCAAACAGAAATTCATAAAGATCTAGGTATAAATCAAACCAACTGAAAAATATTACTCTGACCAAATTCCATATTTGTTTCAGCAAATACTAAGGCTCTCCAAAATACATTAATTTATCAGATAAAAAATAAGACGATCTAAGGATGCTAAATTCTGCATAAATCTATATGCCCTCAAAGAGTACACACTTCTAAATATTATACCATCTACGGTAAAATTAATCAAATAAGAATATCAGAAGGGAAAACAATTGCGTAATATAGTAGTGAAAAGATTCCATATTGAAATTCCAGTTTTCAACCTCAATTTGGCTGCCAAACAAAGTGATCAAAAGTGAAGATCCGCCAAACAGACTGATTTAAAAGTAACGAATGTTTGTATCTCCTAAATTTTTACTCTGTGCAGAAACATCGCCACTTTCTGTATTAGCACCACACCGACCTATGCGAAGGTCTACATATTAAAAACCCCATGTAACAACATATCTAAAATCCAATGTTGTAATGCTTTTCTTCTCAGCTCTTTTTGGAGCAACTGAATTGAGTACAAAGAAATTGTCTTTCCCTTAAAAAGCAAAACTAAATTTCCCATGACTAAAGCTTTAAATTAAAAGAGCTAAATACTTGTATTAACCTCAATTGGATATACCTTGGCTCCCGCCTAACAAAAAATCACAAAAAGCTTAATTTAAACTAAACCCAAAACAAAATTCCAAATTACACTACAAAATTATTAAGTTTAACAAAAACCCACAAATCAAAACAAAAACAATACCTAAATCCAACAAAATGACAAATACATACCCCGCTAGCGATAACAACCCCGGTAACAACAGGAATGAGTGTGACATAGGTGAGCCAAGCCTCTCGCTTAAGCGTCATCAAGTAAGCAAAAACAGCAGTGAAGAATGGCGTCGTAGCACCAACGGCCTGATTAAACGAGACCGGGAGAAACCGCAACGAGACATTCCCAAAAACAACGGAGATGCAGAAAACGAAAGAAAGAGCGGAGATTTTGAGAAATTGGCGACGAGATCGGATGGTTTGCATGGGTACCATCTTCATCCAAGCAATGGCAACGTAGCTTAGCAAAGAACAAGCTGTCATATGACACATAGTTAAAAAGATCGGGTACTTGAACCCGTAGTTGCTTAGTAAGTACTTGTTTAGTAATAAGACTCCGATGTTTGACGAGTACCATGAAGTCACCAGACCCGCCGTGAACAGTTTGCTCGAGCTCTTCATCGTTGGCTTGTCGGTGGGTGGACGGTGATCGTACGGCTGAGAACGAAAGAGCGAGAAAAAGAAGAAAACAGAGATTTAATCAGGTGTGGTGGGACGTAGTGTAAGGCAATGGATCTGGGCGAAAGGGATTACAGCCCATTGGATCTGCAGAGAAAATCTCGCAGGCTCAGCAATGGAGATAGAGAGAGAGAGAGAGAGAGATATAAAGGAAGAAGGAGAAAAGGTAAACGCGTACGGGGAGATTTACTTACGGGTTCGGGTATTAAATTCGGATATTTATAGTTTGTATTTATGTGTTTATTATATTAAAATTAATTATGCTCCTTGGGATTTGATATTGCCAACATGTATAGAGTAAGGAAAGTTTAATTTTGACTTTTAAAACTGAATATGTCTTAACGCGTCTAATTATTATAATAATTACAGTCTAATTATTATTTAATAAATAATAATAATTAGACTTAATTAATCCAATTTAAATTTAAATTTAAATTTAAAAAAAGAAAAAAAAGAAATACGCTTTTGAGCAACAGTAGAGTTAATTAATCTTTTTTTTTTTTTTTTCTTGGACTATTATAGTATAGGGAGAATGGTAAGATGTTTGGCTGGCTGTAAAGGTGTCGGTCCAAACGCGAGACCTTATATTAAAATGAAAATTAACTTATTATATGATAAGGTTATGTGAACGAATCTGGGCCATGTGATAGTCAAACAATTTCGAGGGGGTGGGGGGCTACAAAATCTTTAAATAATGGGTCCTAACTTAAAACGTATTTGTGGTGTGACCCACCACATCCCATCACATCCTCTAATCAATTGACTATTATTATTATTATTATTATTATTATTATTAAATATAGGATTAGATGCATTTGAAATACTTTTCTAATCTCAATTTACGTTTTGGTTTATATCAACCAAATATTATAAAAATAAAAAAAAAAAAAAAAAGAAAGAAAATCAATAAAATACTACAATAACTCCCCATTTATTTATTTTTAAAAATTATTTAAAGCAATTATTTTTTTTAGGCACTATTAAAACACATCCTTATTCATTTAATTAAGATTAATCAAATAATGCAAGTGATTCCGTTTGACATTCATTGCTCCATAACATGCGGTAAATGGTCTAAATTCAGTCATCGGATACCAAAATTTGAGCCTAACTCACCTCAATTTCTACACCTAATTTCGAGCAGTTTTCATGTCACTAAAATGTTGTACCCTTATTCAAATATAATTATCATATATATCATGCAAATGCATGTTGTGCAGTCATCACGTGTAGTCAAAACGTTACAAGAAATACATGTTTCTCACGAGCTATGTGAACTAGAGATATGCAATTCACGTTGCCGCCCTGTCCACTGTCCCTTTGAAATTGCATGCCAATTATTAGCTATAACCCAACTGAATTAGAAATTTGAGGATTCCGCTAACATGTAAAATACCAATTCAAAAGTAATAAGTTGATTGATTATAAGGTGGGTCAAGTGATAAGATCAAACACATATCTAAACACATATCTTGAACGATAATTTTAGTCGTCCACTTGTATGAATTTCAAAATTCCGAGAATTTTGGAAATCATGTTGTACATACCGCCTTTTCCAAATATTGACTCCAGTTATAACTTTTAAGCTTACAAAAAATTGCCCCTAAAGAAAGTAAATCCATATACGTTTAGCTTAGAAGTAAACAAATCCTTCAATCTTACGAATGTTTAGTTCCTTCGGTTAGAGAAAAAGGATTCTTCCTTTTTCTTTAACAAAAGAACGTTTCATTGAAGGAAGAAGCAGATCAATATACACATCTTCCAGACCCAGAACCATGAAACTCACATAAACTAGCATAGCATATAAGGTTATCAAAATATGAGAATATTCCATGCATCCAGAAAATAAGATTCCATCCTAAGAATAGAACAAATATGCACTCAAGCAGGCAATATCCAACATCAAAAGAAAGAAAAGCAACTAAATGTATTGGTTAAATGGAATTGAGCTAACATAAATTTCTGTTCAAAAATGTCACTCACCCAAATATTTGATATTAAAGAAACAAATGGGGTGAATATTCTGACATTAGAAGAAGTATAAAAAACAATGTTCCATTTACCATTCTAAAGAAACAAAAATGATTCAGCTCCATAACACAGACTTTTAAATCTAGCTTATAAAAAACCCAGTAAAATGCGGATTCCTTCGTGTTTTCAATGACCTCAACCAGGCATCTACAGCCTGCATGACCGGAAACAGAAAATAAGAGAAAGATCAGAATCCAAGCACGCATTAATAACTCAACTCCACTAAGTGGACAAATTCCTGAAATGAAACAATTGATAAAAACCCATGTACAAGGGACCAAAGTCCACATACAATTTCCAAAGTAAAAGGAAATCAAAATTTCATCATAGCCAAGCAAAGAAACTGATTTAGCAAAGCAAACATATTAAATACATCCAAACTATAACAGTTAACTGAAATGCAATTGATAAATAACCAACCACAATGTATAAAAATGGGTAATATACCTTAAATATTGCTGGGGTACATGAAGACCCTAACCCTATCTCCCTGCAAAACATTCAGAAATCTCAAAAGTCAACAACTTAATACCCAGGAAACCATTTGATAACATTCACAATTGTGACACTTTTAATATACCATGGACTTAGGAGGCAGGTTAGACTTGAACTTAGCACGAACAACCCCACTGTTACCATGAGGTCTAATGACCTTGCCCCAAATGCAACGATAGTGTGATCCATTCTTCTTTACCTTAGCCTTGTAAATGTAAGCCATACGCTTCCCACGGTACCAAGCCACCTCTTCCTGGGTGTTTACTCCCTCAATTTGGATCAATGAAGTGTTTGGGTACTGGTTTGACTTCGACCTAAACATCCAGCAAGGACACCAATCAATAACCTAAAATCCCAGAGTTCTCAGATTGAAAGAATGCATGAAAATTGGAACAAGATTATTCGAAAGTTACTTTAACTTATCTAGTGTTAAAATTAGAAAAAAAAAATCACAACATCACTAAAGATTCATACTATAACAGTAAGAGTACAGTTTGATATCGCAAAATACCCCTGATATCAGATATGGAGAACTTGAACAAATCACATACAACATTAAAAAGCAGATATTCGACACCAATATTTCGGCTTCCATTTTACTTAAAACTCCATAAGACAGAACTACAAATAACTAACTCCTTGCAGACAGCATCAAACAAAAACATCAACACAGCTAATTCTAATGAAACGCAAGCCAATGAGCATCTATGTTTTGTTTTACAAGTTTTCACAGCAAACAAACATAGGTACATTCCATTTCTATTCGTAACAATCCAAGAAGAAAATCAACTTCAACTACCAAAAACAAGCGATTGAAATTTAATTTTCGATTTGTTATTACAAAATACATCTAACAATTTTTTTTCCAATCAAACATTCAAGTAAAAAAACTAAAACTAAAACAACATGTTAAATCGAAAGTGATTAATGATTACCTCTTGTATCCGAGGATGGTTCCTCTTACATAGAGTCTGCAAAAAAAAAAAAAAGGATATTGAGATTCGCAACGGTGAAAAATGAGAAAAAAGCAAGCTAGAATTAGAGTTTTGGGATAAAATCAGAGACCTAACTCGCTCTCCTTGGCGTCCCTTGACCATTTTTTGCTTCGGTTGCCAAACAACACTGCAACTGAGGCGCTTGCTGCGGGCGAGACGAGATAGAAACCTAAAACCCTACCTCCTTCCATTTGGGAATTTATAGACGGGAAGTTTGCTCCGTAAGAAAGTTGGAAATTATGGGCTGGTGGGTGCGATTAGAACAGCGAATTAAGAGCAAGACAAAGCCCACGTGGGCTGCAGTTGGGTTAATTTCATGAATATGATTTTTGTTCTTTAGACTTAATTACGTTATTAATTAAATTTAAATGATTTAATCTCTTTGCGAAATAATTTGTATTATTAATTATGTAAAATACTAACTAATTTGCAAACCAAACGCTCTTAAAAATTACAACAGTCTTATAACAACATAAAACAGAATTATGTTACAGTACTTGTGTTAATTACAGAGATTGAGTTCGATAATTATTAAATTAGTCCTTATAAATAGAGAGTTAAATGGTAAGGATGAACTTGTTACAGTACTTGTGTTAATTACAGACACTGAATTTGATAATTATGCATTAATTTTATTGCTAAACTTGTAAAAACGATAAAACAAAACAAAAAAACAGTTACAAGTCTGCTGCATGCCTGGCCTTATATTACGCTTCCATTACTCTTGAAACAAGAAAGTGCAGCGGAATGACAAATTCTACACACTAATGCATGCGGCGGTTCGCCGAGCGCCGGGAGGATGAAATACAAACGGAGGCGGGTTTCAGAATCAAGGGATCAAGAACATTTTGGCATTATTTACTTTCCAATGAGGAATGCATTTTTCAGAAAGAGAGAACGTTCTTACTGGCCGGGGAGGATGATGGCAGAACGTTGCATTTCTGGGTTGATGGCTCTGGCATTATTTATGTCCATGTTGTTAGCAAAATCTACTCTGACGAACAGTTCGTCGCATGACTTGAAAAATCAACCTATACTAATTCAAGTCATTCATGTTGTATATATGATCAATGTGATAAGGTGACATGCAAAGGGATACATCCAAGAGTAACAATGCTTCCAAAGGGAAG
>JAXCLQ010022071.1:0-31530 GCA_035584115.1 Cedrela odorata | reverse complement strand
TTTACAAAATTATATATACATAAAGATGATATCCCTAGACCGTATGACACGATTGGTTCTAGGGCATATCTCCAACAACAGACTCCTTTTTGATCTATACATTCACACATGCATGTTACAGCTTACAAAAACCGTGCTCTATACAAGTTCAAAAACAAGAAAACAGAGATAACTCACCACTGCCTTTGCTATCCGGGACAACAACGAATTTGCTCCCTCAGATGGTCCACATGTCGGTATGATGAAGCCGGTTCCAGCTTGTTTAGGATTTGCACGCACTGGTTTGGTCCACAACCAAGCAACCTGAGCATTTTCTCTCTATAATTTCCTTTTCTCTCTCTTCTGCTCAAGTTTCGTTCACAGCCTAAGCTTGCTTCCCACTTTTGTCTTTGCTTTTGTTCACAACCAAGCAACCAAAGCTTGCTTCCTTAAGCAGCTTACGATTTTAAGGAGAAGAAAAAGTGTTTACGAGTTTTGAAAAACAGAGAAAAGAAGAAGGAAAAACGTATTCTGTTTTTGTCTCTCTGATTCTTTATTTAACACTTAAGCCTTCATATTTATCTAATCTCGCCACTAACTCCCTTAATCAACTGACTTTCACTTTCAAAAATATCAAAAATGCAATCAATGGAATAGTGAGTCATGGTTAATTAGGTCAGCAGTATGCATTCTTTAATCATATGCATGCATTCCTTTAATACACATATATACATACACTAATGCATTAATACATTAATACATTAATACATTATAAATGTAATATATATACATTAATCAAATTAACATATATATATCAAAATGAGAGAGAGAGAGAGAGAGAGAAAGTTACATATATGTATACATTTATATACACATATATTAATAAATATCTTACATATATATCACTACCTTAATAATATATATATATATCAATAATATTATTTAGATATTTATTATTATATTAATATAATTAATAATTATATTTTATAATTACTTTAATCATATTAAAATATAATACTAATATATTCATATTATTACATTCACAAATCATATTTATGGTATCCCAAAATTAAACCGAAATATTTTTCACGTATACGCATGCTAGGGCGTCAAAACCGAAAAATATATTATTTACAATAAAGAATCAAATTGTTACCCGATCAATATTTGTAAAATATCATTAACCAATTAATCATCATTGTATAGTAACAATAGCCATCATCATCAAGTAATCGACTATGTATGTGACCCCTGTTTCATTGAGAGTTGGACATGGGTAGACACGAACTCCTTCGTATCTTTTTGGTATAACTTTTTGTAACCAAAGTTCCTAATGATCATGTGTAACCTCTAGCAAGATGCCATAACCCCTAGATACTAACGAATCTATATAGTCGTACGTACATGTAGTAAAGTCTCTCTGCTGTAGACTCTAGATTGAGTGCGGGTCATGGAATCGTCAAACCCCTAACTCAATCATAGGAACAGGGTCTTGAATCATATACGGGAATCATGTATTCGAAAATACCTTTTTCAGGATTTGAACCTATACCAAAGGTTTAGAAGACCTCTGTCCTATCCATTAGACAATGGACGCCTTTCATTCCGAATTTTCGCATTTTTCTTTCCTATCTCTTGTTCGGAAAACATAAAGAATATGTGATAGAATTTCAGGACTTTCATATTCAATTCAACGATGCATTAATTCAATTCAGAGATTTCATTTTCCATGTATGACATCCCTACCTAGGATCTCAAAGTAGTACCCATAGCTTTCTATAACTTTGGCCAGAATTAAAATGTAAAGCGAGGATCTTTATCTGACACCATGGTAATGGGTACTCCATGTAGTCTTACGATTCAGTTATGTAAAGTCTTGCCAGTTTCTTTAAAGAATACTTGATACGAATTTGCAGAAAATGTGTTAACTTGGTCAAACGATCCACTACGACCCATATATCATCATATCCTGATTGAGTACGGGGTAATCCGACCGTAAAATCCACAGTAATATGCTCCCATTTCTATTCTGCTATGGGTGAGGGTTGTAAAATTCCTGCTGGTTTCTGATGTTCTACCTTAATCTGTTGACACACCAAACATCTGGCAACATACTCGGTTATGTCCTTCTGTATACCTAACCACCAATAACTATCTTTGATGGTTTGGTATATTTCGTACTACCAGGACGCATAGCAAAAGCAGAATTGTGTGCCTCTTCCATGATGACCTTTCTTAAGTCATCAACATCAAGCACGCAAACTCTACCTTTCATTGTCAATGTACCATTTAACATAAAGTAAAAGTCACTTTCCTTCCTATTACGTACATCCTGACATATCTTGGCTAAACTACCAACTTGTATTTGCTTTTCTCTAATATGATCCACTAACGTGGGTCTTACCATAAAAGTACCCACTAAAGCTCCAGTCTCATCACAATTCAAGTCCACACCTAAAGCTTTTAATTCTATCAACAAAAACATATATGCCGCTCGCATAAATGCTAATGTAATAGAAGATTTCTAACTCAAAGTATCTATTACTACATTAGCTTTTCCTAGATGGTACTCGATAATCAAGTCATAATCTTTTATTAACTCCAGCCATCTCTACTGTCTCAATTTCAACTCTCGCTGTGTAAGGAGATTTCAAACTTTTATGGTTTGTGAAAATTTGACACTGCTCCCCATACAAGTAGTGTTTCTAAATCTTCAATGCAAAGACTACTGCCACAAGTTCTAAATCATTGGTAGGATAATTTACTTTATGCTGCTTAAGCTAACGAGAAGCATAAGCAATTACTTTCTCATTCTACATCAGTACATAGCCTAATCCTTGCTTAGATGTATCACTATATACCAAGTATCCATACTAAGGCATAGGAAGAGTTAAAACCGGAGCAGTGGTGAGTCGATTTTTCAATGCTTGAAAACTCTGTTCACACCGTTCATCCCATTCAAATTGAACTCACTTCCTCACCAATCTAGTTAATGGAGCAACTAACAAAGAAAATCCTTCTACAAACCTCTTATAGTATTTAGCCAAACCCAGAAAACTATAGATTTCTGTGACATTCTTCGGTCATTCCCATTGCACTATAACTTTAACTTTTCTTAGATCCATAAAAATCCCAACACCCGACACCACGTGTCCCAAGAATACTACTTCTTTAACCCTAAACTCGCACTCAGAGAATTTCGCATACATCATTCTATTTCTTAAAGTTAGTAACATAACTCTAAGGAGTTGGGCATGCTCTTTCTTACTTTTGGAGTACACCATAATACCATCAATGAAGACAATCACAAATTTGTCCTGGTAAAGATGGAAGACACAATTCATGAGGTCCATAAATGATCCTGGAGCATTTGTCAACCTAAATGGTATTACTAAAAGCTCATAATGTCCATACCTCATTCTGAAAACAGCCTTATAAACATCGCTCTGCTAAATACTTGACTGATAATATTCAGATCTCAAGTCAATCTTAGAAAATATTGTCGCTCTATGCAACTGGTTAAATAAATTAATCAATACGAGGTAATGGGTACTTGTTCTTGATGGTTACCTTGTTCAGCTATTGGTAATCAATACACAACCTCAAAGTACCGTCTTTCTTCCTTATAAAAAAACAAGTGCTCCCCATGGTGAAAAACTCGGTTTAATGAAACCCTTATCAATCAACTTGGGTAACTGAACTTTAACCTCCATGAGCTCCGCTCGTGCCATACGATATGAAGGCATAGAGATTGGGTTAGCTCCAAGTATAAGATCTTTGCAAAAGTCAAACTATCGTTTAGGAGGTATTCCAGGTAACTCATTTGGAAATACATCTAGAAACTCATTTATAACAGGGGTACGCTTTAGTTGTTTCTCTTGAAATTAAATATCCACTACATATGCCAAAAATGCTTCGCAAACTTTTTGCAATAATTGCTTTGTTTTCAAAGCTGAGATTATGCAAGATGATATCACATTGCGCTCACCGGCCTAAACTATCTCAGGTTCACTAGGCTTTCAAAAAATTACTTGCTTAGTAAAGCAATACACTAAAGCTCTATGTTGTGATAACCAATCCATCTCCAGAATGGCAACAAAATCTTGGATCTTTAGTGGAATGAGATCTGCCTCTAAGGTAGTCTCTTCTACTATCACATCACACTGTCTAAACACAATCATTCTAAGCAATCTCTGCCTCAGTGGTGTATATACTACTAGTTCTTAGTCTAAAGGACTTAACTCTCGATCAGCATGTTGTACAAATGATGTGCATATGAAAGATCTATTAGATCCAAGGTCAATAAGAATGTATGCAAGCTGACCAGATTTAAACAGTATACCTGTGAACACATCTGGGTTAGTTTGAGCCTGTTCTTGGTTTAGTGCAAACACTCTAGTCTGAACACTAGGCTGATTCTTCTATGCACCCTGAGTTGAGGAAGTGTTACTAGAATTGGATCTCTTGTTGGGTGGAACAAAATCTGAGCTGGAGGTCACTGCTGAGGGAATGAAGGATGTTGACCTTGAGCAAAAGGTCTAGTCAACTCAGGTCTCCCTAAACTTGGATAATTCTTCCTCATGTAACATGTCAATGAAAAACTACATATGCCATTGTGATGCTTCCTATAGAAAGCGTTGGAGATATGCCCTAGAACTAATCGTGTCATATGGTTTAGGGATATCATTCTTATGTATATATAACTTTGTAATTAATTATAAATTAGTTTATGATTAATAAAATGACATTTATATCATTTTACATATATAGTTGCGTATATATATATATATAGATATTATATATAAAATGCAGAATGAGATTCTGTGACGTATTATGACGTCAGGACTCTATTTGCAAGGAGTTGTAGATATGAGTATAGAGTTTGATTTAAATATATCCGAATTAGTTCCCGGTTGAGGTATTGTTATATAGGAGTATGACATTGCATAACTGGCATGTTTGATATTGCCAAGGATTAGTATTTGATGCTAATAGTTGGCTGATGAGTTTTATGTCACAAGAGCATGAACATGAGTAATACGTTGGAGAATGTGTTATTGAACATGATCAAAAGTGATGAATCACATAGGTGATTATCCACAGTCAATGATACATCACACAGCCGTACTAGTATACCACTGGTTCATTGACCTGAGGTGTCACTACTGCCTACCGCATTGAGGCACATTGTTCACTTGTGTATATCGCACTGGGCTAGCCACACCTGGTAAAAAAAGCTTGCTGGTAATGTGTTTAGGTGTAAGAGGATAGGTGATGACCTAAACGAAATCTGCTGGCTCAGATATTAGAGCTTGAGATCCTAGGCAGGGATATCATACATGAAAAATCAAATCTTTGGCTAGAGTACGTGTTTCTAGAAAGGTGTTTTTGGATGCATGATTCCCGTAGATGGTTCGAGACCCTGTACCTATGATTGAGTTAGAGGTTTGACGATTCCATGACCCACACTCGATTAGGAGTCGACAACAGGGGGACTTTACTACATGAACGTACGACTATACGGATTCATTAGTGTCTAGGGGTTGTGGCATCTTGCTAGAGGTTGCGTATGATTATTGAAAACTTTAGTTACAAAGAGTCGTACCGAAGAGATGCGAAGGAGTTCGTGTCCACCCATGTCCAGCTCACAGTGAACCTAAGGGATCACACACATAGTCTGTTACTTGATAATAATGGCTATTGTTACTATGCAATAATTATTAATTAGTTAGTGATATTGTACAGATATTGATTGGGTAGCAATTTGATTCTTTACTGTAAATAATATATTTTCTGGCTCTGACACGCTAGCACGTGTATGCGTGAAAAATATTTTGGTTTAATTTTGGAATATCGTAAATATGATTTGCAGATGTAATAATATTAATATATTAGTATTATATTTTAATATGATTAAAGTAATCATAAAATATAATTATTAATTATATTAATATAGTAATAAATATCTAAAGTATATTATTGATATATATATTATTAAAGTAATGATATATATATATATATGTATATATGTAAGATATTTATTAATAGATATGTATATGAATATATATATGTATATGTTAAAGTAATGTGTATATATATATGTATTTGTATCTCTCTCTCTTTCTATCTCATTTTAATACAAGTATATATATGTTAATTTGATTAATGCGTATATATTATATTAATAATGTATTAATGTATATGTGTGTTAATGTAATGCATGCATTTGATTAAGAATGTACATAGCCGACATTAACCATGACTCATCTTCTTGCTTTAAATTTCATTTTGATATTTTGGAGATGGAAGTCGGTTGATTGTTTTGGTGGAGTCGGTGGGTGTTTATCTAAATGGGATTTGATAAATACAAAGCTTAAGTGTTAAGCTTATATATACTATATACGTAATGCTATTATATATATACACTTTCCTATTTTAAAAACAACAAGCCTTTCTTCTTCTCTATTTAGTAAAAATCGAAAGCTTCTTCTTCTTCAACCGTAAGATTGCTTGCTAAAGCAAGCTTAGGAGAGCTTGGTTGTGAACCAAAGCAAAGACAGAAGAGAGAAGCAAGCTTGGGTTATGAACCAAAGCTTGAATAGAAGAGAGAGAAGAGGAAACCGTAGAGAGAGAAAGCTTGGTGAGCTTGTTGAAGCTCAAACCAGAGCTTGCAAATCCTAAACAAGCCAATACCGGCTTCATCATTCTGACGTGTGGATCACTTGAGAGAGCGAACTTGTTGTTGTCCGATGTGTAGATCACCAAAGGTGAGTCATCTCTGTATTGTTGAATTTTGAACAAAGCATGATTTTGAAAGCCGTAACATGCATGTGTGCATATTCAGATCAACTGGGAGCCTATTTTTCAGGTTAACGAAGATGGTCATGGCTCCCCTGCGATAGTTGCGCTCCCAGAAGTTCCTTTAGTGTATCGCGCTTCCATTACTCATGGAAATAGAGCATGTGAGCTCACTATTTCTGTTCAAAAGGGACATCTACTAACTCCCTGTGTCTATTGAGAATCTGTACCGGTCTTCGAAGCAACTGATTCTGGTCTAAGTCAAAATCCAGGGGATCTACGTGGAGAGAATGGTGGATTACTAGCTGGACTAGTCACAGAAGCACTATTGGATGAACCACTGCTGCGGCTCTTCTTTGACGATTGGCCTATAGAAATATTCAGATCCTTTCTCTTCTGAAAACTAACTCTTGCCCTTCTTTTCCCTATCCACTTTTCTGCCCAAAGTGTTAACTGCACCATCCCTCGATAACCCTGCGTACCAGTTACTAACATTTGCTCTCTGATATTCAAGTTAAGTCTTGCCTCAAACTTGGCACAACAGGTATCTTCATTTGCAAACTCTCGAACAAATTATGTTAGCTCTCTTAGCTGAGTCTCATTCTTCACCATAGTCTTGCCCATCTGTCTCATATTTAAGAATTCCTGTCTTATCTAATTACTGTGATAGTGAGTGAAATACTGATTCTAAAACTCCCTCAGAAAATCATTCCATGTCAATTATGTCCCAGATCTGGCTAACATGTTCTGCCACCAAGTAGCAGTACTATCCTGCAACAATTGTACAACTATTTTTAATTTATCATCATCTGCAATGCCTATATTCTGCAGATTTTGCTATACTAGTCTTAGCCATCTACTAGCCATATTTGCATCAGAAGATCCAGAGAAAGACTCATACCCCAACTGTCTTGCTTCTTTTATTAACTTAGAGAGCTTGTATACTGGTTTAAACAATTTTGCTAGGCCTATGGCAATTGTTGGCATCGATGGTACCATCATCGGTTCATTGGCTGGTTGTCCTAAGGGAACTTACTCAGGTTAAGCTTGAGTTTGGTTCTGGGCATTCTAATATGCCATAAAAGCTGTCCACATCTCAAGTGGCACATTAACTAGTATTTCCATCCCAAGCTATGGAAATGGAACTGCTTGTTCAAGTTGAGGAACTTGGGATACATGTAAGGAATAGGCTGGTTCCTCTTCCTCAGGTAATGGTACATTACGGGGTCTATCCTTTCCTCTTCTCATATGTAGAGGCATATTTCTACAAAAAGAAATGAGATTCATTCATATATGCTTTACAACAACATATACTTATCTACTACTTGAATCACTTATTGTCCATAGGATAATTCAAAAATAGTTATTTTCAAAACCGTGTCCAACCCATTTTGAAATATGGAACTGTTTTTAAAACATTTAAAAGAACATTTTCAAAACCAAGCGCTCTGATACCACTAAAATTGTAAGACCCCGACCTTCGGGTCCATTTGTGAATATCGCCATAGACCCTTATGATACTTCCTCTATATCCAGAATTTACCACAAGAGTCTGTAAGGCTATCAAATCAATTACTAAAAAACCTGAAAATAATTTATAATTTAAATTCTCATCCATCTGATTTTTCAACATCAAAGAATTGTTCTCCATGATCAATTTATCCACAACATACATAATTAATAAAATTATCAATTTAAAACATTATATATGGGTTAAACAAAATAATAAGTTTCATAATTCCTCCCTCATGATCCAAATTAAAATAAACCCAAAACCCAAAATAACTATAAATTCCCAAGAAAATTACATATCCATTTAAAATACATATATAGCGGACTTGAACCATAGTTGTGAGTTAAGATAAGAAAATCTATCAAGAGCATCATGTGCTCTTAACAGATATCACAAGCCCAGTTAGGACAAAAGTGCCTAATCTGAAAGCTGTAATTATGAAGAGTGAGTATATTACTATATTCAGTGAGTAAACACATATATACATAGATATACATACGTGCACACACATTTCTAAATCATGATATTGGAATTTCATTATTAACATGCTCAAAGTACATATATATTCATTTTCATATACAACCAATAACTGTAAACAATGTAAAGATGGTTTGCACTCATTTTAAAGAACCAAACCGAGCTGGTCATATTTTCTCGACTGCTACCTTGACCAAGGTAATGTCAAAATTTATTAGTGAGCCTGTTATGCATAAAACCATATGTAATGCATTTTATAAAACTATAAATTATTTGTCATGCTTTACAAAAACTATTTATTTCCTTGTAAAACATACACGTTTAAAAATATCTAGCCCGTCTTACTGATGTTGGCCTGAGTAGTCACTTGGTGATGCAGTGACTATCCTCATCATATCCGTCAATTTCCTGAGATCTCTATGAAGCCACTAGGACTTTCTATAGGGTCTCCATATTAGGACACACGTGCTCGGCACACATTGGTCTTACCATAACTTAACCTCCCTTATACAGCCCCATTGCTGCCCACTCACCTATGCAGCCTCTCATAGATTCATCCATAGGCTGCCTCCTTGTATATATAATAAATAAGCAGGCGCAAAAGCTAAGTAACTGGCCCACTGGCCATAACACAATATTCTGTTTTACCAGCCTCATCACTAAAAATATACATCCATTTAAAAACAAATTCAGTTTCAATAATGATTATAAATCACATAATTAAACCAGGCCTCTCTGGCCTCTAGCATATATATCGAAATAATTTCAAATAGCAGACCATTTATAACATTTACCCAATATCAATATAAAATACATAAGCACATTTCATTTCTCATTTTATTTCAATAATAGCAAACACTTGTTTACACATAAGTAGAGCATATAAATATCACCTGCATTATATTTACATAATTATGTATGTATAAATCTACTTATAACAAACGGGAGGGTATCTACTTCTACTATGTTTCCTTACGCCTACTTGACACTTCACTTGGGTTCTCGGAACCTAATACAACATGTCTATATATATATATATATTAAATTCCACAATTCTAATTAATTTAATTTCAATGCATTAAATGTGTGATTCATGAAAAATATATTTAAATGTTCGTAGTTGATACAAGACATTTCTTGAGGCTAAACTAACGGGACATTTATCCGATTTATAGCAAATGAAATCCCATGGCCGTATTTATTCCTAAGTTTTTTACATTTTCGTTTATAAGGAAATGTATACATTTCATATTCTGCATTTTCATTTTTAAACGAAACATACCCATTCCAAATAATTATTTGACACATATACAATGTCTATATACTTTTAATCATACCAATTCACTACACAAAACTAGTTTTCCTACGCAAATTGAACGTAAATTCTCGGATGAACAGTAACCTTAGATTTTTAATATGTTCAAACATCCAAAATCATGTACGATTTAAATTAATAAACTTACCTGGAACTTGTAGAAGTTTGTAGGAACCTCATATTATCATTTAAATACAAAACCCCAAATTCTTTTTTAGAACCCTAGTTTATTTTCTGCTTCTCTTTACCATTTCTCATCCAAATATGGCACCAAATTGATGTGAGAAGAGTGGGTAGTCACTTACCCACGAAATTTGGATGAAAAACCCCCAAGGATTTGAAGAGATCTTGAAAACCAAAGAGAGATAGAGAGAGGGAAATGAACAAATGAAAACACACTGAAATATTTCCCCCTTCTTGGATATTTATAAAAGTGGGTGTAATGACCAATTTGCTTGTTGAATTTTGTCTAAATCTGCGTCATGTATCAATATTTTGGCTTGGGTATCGATCCCTTTGGATTGAGTATCAATTTGTTCATGAAAGTTCGATTATGAAATTGTCTTAGATCCCATGTATCGATACATTTGCCCTTATGTATCAATCCCTATTTTTTTCATGTATCGATACCTTTGATGAATGTATTGCTCTAGTTCGCCTTGTAATTATTTTCGAACTCTCTATTTTTCCATGTATCGATACCTTGGAATAAGGTATCGATCTGGTCCCTCCTGTAATTATTTTGGAACCCTCTGTTTTGCCATGTATTGATACCTTTTTCCAAAAGTATTGATCTAGTCAATCAGAAATTTCTTCTGAAGTCTCTAACTTGCAAGGTATTGATACCTTTCTTTATAGGTATCAATCCGTTTAGTGGGTATCGTTTTGCATTCCTTAATGTATCGATACATTTGGACATGTATCAATACAATTGGACATGTATTGATACTCTCAGCCCCATATATCATTACTTACTGCGAAATTACCATTTTCTCAAAATAAAACTTATAATAAAATTTTTCTTACGGGCTACGCCTTCTGACCCTTGCAACTCGCTAACTAGTTAGCGAGATCACTGATTGTTTCAATGTAGGGCATGCTGCGGAAATCCCGTATATGTCAATTTCAACTTATGAAAATTCTAAATCACAACATCACATTAATTATAATCATATCATTGAATAAAATTTAAATTCACTTATGCCTCGATTGTGTGTCAACTACCTGTATATACATGAAATTACAAACATGAATGTTGTTAATTGACCATGCCATCCTTATGATTAAAATACAAGGTTTACATAAATAATTTTACAATTAATTATAGAAATATTTATGTATATACAAAAAATAATATCCCTGAACTATATGATACGATTGGTTCTAAGGTATATCACCAACATGAAGGTCCTCTAATGACATAACTCTTATTCAGTAATACGAATTGGAAATAACACTTAATTTAGTTTCAATAACTTGACATGAAAGCGCACCTTACGCCTTCGATTGTCTCAGACTCTTCATGTAGAGAGGATAGTTCCTCTTTTAATATCCAAGCTTCTTACAATGATGACACTCATCATTGGCTTGAATATTAGCAACACGTTTGCCTTTGCCGTTATTTTTCTTATTCTTGGAGAATCCTCCTTTAGGTCTAACCTCGAAGGATTTCTTGCTTTTCTTTTTCGATGTCTTACCATAAGACACCGCTATAAGAACGGTCTCCCTCTTATTTCCTTTAAAGGCTCTCTTACGAAATGACACAATTTCATTTATAAGTTTAAGAAGATTATGCTCCAGTTTATTTATGTGATAATTGGTAACAAACTAGTTAAAGCTAGATGGAAGTAACTGAAGAATCAAATTCATCTGTAACCCAAAGTCTATAAAAAACTCCAAACTGTCTAATTGACCTATGAGGTTTATCATTTTCATAAGATGGGACTCTAGAGGCACTCTTTAATTAAGCCTCATTCTAAACAAAGTAGTGGACAACTCACACAGCCTGTAGTTGGAACTCTCTCTAAACATTTCCACCAAAGAGAGATAGACCATTGAGGCATCCTGCATGTCCTCATATTGAGTTTGTAAGTCATCACTTATAAATGCTAGCATAGATGATCTAACTTTAAAATTATCGTCCTTCCATTTTTAGAAAGTCTCAATCTCCTCTACTGAAGCCTCTTGTGAAAAAGACTTGGGCATAGGCCACTGAAGGACATAGCCAATGCATTTAGAATATAGAACAATTCTAAGATTCTAATACCTAACCTTAAAATTAGGTTCGATAAGCTTATGAGTATTAAGGATCTTGAGAAGAGGGTTAAGCATTATTCGTTCACTTGAAAAGAGATTCAATGTTTGAAGATCCGTAAAAAAATGAAATACATCATAATGTATAAAAGTATATATCATACTATTCAGTTCTGGACTTTAAAACAAAGAGTGCTCCCACTACTTTAATTATAATCCATACGTTCTCACTTAACAGTTATTAGGTTATCCCATCTAAGATGCCTATAACCTACTGACTACATTAAAAGAATTGAACCTAATATTAAATGAAGGAGATTTTCATTTAAGGTCTCATTTAACTTCTTAAATTTAATAAATTAACAAATTAATTTATTGGAGAAAAACTTTAATTGATACAATACCAATTTGCCAATTTATGTTCGAAAAGTTACTCCTACTAGAATTCTATTAATTCTAGTTGAATCAAAATAAATTAGAATCACCATTTAATTCAATTTTAATTCGAAGTATAATTTTTCTATTTTATTGAAACTATTTGAAACTCAAAAAATTTTAATTTCAACAAATTGAATTTTCAGTAATAGAAAATTTACTATTTAAATTTGTACTTGGGAAAGTTGTGGCTAAAGGAAAGTTATAATGTTTAGAGATTATGCAACAATAAAGAAAAATAAATAATAAAAAATAAATTTTACTCTTTTTTTTATAGGAGCAAATCAATACACCCTTTTAGGGTATCGATCCATTGTATAAAAACACAGAGAGAAAATAATGTGTGTTTGATAAAGATCAATCCTCTCTTGCCAAAGATCGATCCATGGCTTGCTTAGATTTTATGACTCATCATAGGTATCGATTTATTTCAATGAGGTATCGATCCAATCAACCATTCAACAGTAAGTATCAATCATTTCTCCAAAGGGATTGATACTTCTTAAATAGAATGATATGTGATCTACATGTATCGATCTATTACTGAAAGTATCGATACTCTTAGCTAGCAAGTATCCATCCTTTTCATAAAGGGATCGATACTTACTAAAACAAAATGATCCATAAAACACATCAATCCATTCTCCACAAAATCAATCCTAGGTCATTTTGAACCATTTCAAATGTTCCCAAAACATGCTTAAAACAACTTCATTCATATAGAAACACATGATAATATTTATTAATAAAATTAATAACATCAATTATCATGCTTTTACCATAATATTTCCCAAAATATTTTTCAATAATTTCATCAACATAATCATCCAAATTAAATTCATATGATTAAATCAAACTTAACATATCCATGCTCTCAGATATACACAATATATATCATACACATGTTAACACAAAATTTAATCAAATTAATATTTGTATTAACATATATATATGCTTAAAACATAACAAATCAATTTCTTATGCTTTTAAACATATTATTATCACATAATAACATTAAGAGCATGTATAATTATAGTACAATATTATCATTTTTCAAAGCCACAATCAACATCCATATGAGCATAATCAACTTCCCAACACATAATTTTTAAAACATACATACATACACATGTCACAAGGCTCTGATACCACTAGAAAGGAGGCGTGCATCAAGGAACATACATACATACACATGGAAATGTATATATACTTATTTTAAAATTTAAACATTTTAAACATAAATTATAAAGTTTAGAAGTCACACTTCTTTAATTCGGATTAGGATAAAGCAAGTGTAACTCCTCACTTGCCTTTAAGAGTATTCACATGTCGGATTGGTGAAGACAGTTCCGATTTAGTAATGGGATTTCTAAGCTTAGAGTATTAGCTTCAACAAATACAAGATTTTCTACACTAGAAAAACCTAATTCATTCAATAGGAAGAAAAGAGAATAATGAAACAATTTCATTTCATTTCTTTTTCTTATTTTTATTTTGTTCGAAACAAAAATTAACAAGCTTCAATCACCATTGATGCTTATGGGAAAGAGGAAGAGGAGAAGAAGAAACTTAAGTCTCTCTTGCCTTGAAGTCTTTACTTTATTCAATTCCAAATTGAATCAAATTCAATTGATTTTCATTCCACAAATATGTGTAACACCCTTATTCATTTCATTCATCAAATGAATAAAATCATCCAATTAACATTAATCACATTAATGTAACAATTTAATATATTAATCAAATTAATACATTAAAGAGTGAGAGAGATAATATACAATATTATTACTTTAATAATATAAATGTAATCATTGCTTAGATATTTATATTATTACTTTAATAATATAATTATGTAATGATTAATTAGATATTTATATATTACTTTAATATATAAATATGTAATCATTACTTTAAATATTTAATATTATATTAATATTTGAAAAATACAGTGTCTTTTTAAATTATTACTTTAATCAATATTAATACATTAAATCTCAGCTATTGATTCAAAATGAATGGACAAGATTTAATCAAAGGCTTTATATTTGGCAACCAAGGAACCATTTGATTAAATAATATTTAAATAATGAATAAACTCATTTACTCATTAATATCTATATATCATACTTTTTCAATATCATATATATTCGTAAATCATATTTACGTTATCCCATAAATTATTAAAATATTTTTTACTCAAACGGGTGCTAATCGGGAAATTTATTCTTTATAATAAATAATTAAATTATTATCCGATCAAAATATCAAAACAATATCATTAACTAAATTAATGATTATTGTATAATAGCAATTACCATAATCATCAAATAATAAACTAATATTTGTGACTCTTTGGGTTTGTTATGAGTTGGATATGGATAGGTATTAACTCTTTGGTACCTCTTCAGATAACTCTTTGTAATCAAAGTTCCCAATGATCATCAGTGAGCTTTAGCAAAATGTCATAACCTCATGACACAGATGAATGAATATACTAAATAAACTCATTTAGTTGTACGTGCATATAGTAAAGTCCTTTTGTTGTTAACTCTCAATCGAGTTTGGGTCATGGTATTGTCAAACCTCTAACTCAATATTAGAATTAGAGCCTCAATCATATACAGGATTCATATATCTGCAAAATACTTTTCCAAACATACATGCTTTCTCCAAATACTTTATTACTCGCATATAACAGTTCTACCTAAGATCTTAATCTTTAACATCTGAGCCAACAGATTCTATTTTGGTTATCACCTACCTTCATACACTTAAACACATTGCCAACAAGGTTCTTTCATCAGGTGTGGCTAGCCCAATACTATATACACATGTGAACAATGTGCTTTAATGCGGAGGGTAGCCATGACACCTCAGATCAAAGGAATAGTGGTACATTAGTATTACTATGTGATGTATCATTGACTGTGAATTAATCACTCATTTGATTCATCACTTTTGGTTACGTTCAGTAACACGTTTACCAACATATTACCCATGTTTATACTGTTGTGATATGAGACTCATCACTCAACTATTAGTATCCAATACTAATCCTTGGCAGTATCAAACATACCAGCCATGCAATGTTACATTCCCATATGATATTACCTCAACTAAGAACTAAATCGAATATATTTAATTTAAAGACTTTATACTTATATCTACAACTCTTTACAGATGAAGTCTTAGCATCATAATACATCATGGGATGTCATTCTGTATTTTATATATAATCTAAAAGCCATTTTATTAATCATAAACTAATTTACAATTAATTACAGTAATATATATATATATATATACAATTAATGATATCCTTGAATTATATGACACGATTAGTTCTGGGGCATATCTGTAACACTTTTGGCAAGGAAATTCTAAAGAGACAAGTATGTTCAGCCACCTATACAAGTCTTTGAGATCTTTATGAAGCGAGGCCTTTGGTTTTTAGCGATATATCATGAAAATTATGTACAAGTTGTTTTAAATTTTGAAGAATGTACTTGTCAAATTCAAATGTATTATTTTCACTCGTAAGTTGAAGTATCACACCATATTGTGTTATCTTTGTTAAAGGAACAATGTTAATGACCTTATTCAATATGCTATTATAACTCTCAAAATATGATTTTTAAAATCTCAAACAAATTTCATTGGTAGCTTTTCAAAATCCCATTGTATTGAAACCAATATCCTTATCCACTACGTACTTTTAAATGATAATATAAAAATAAAAAACGTATAGCCTATTAAGTATCTGTCACAACGAAAAAAAAAAGTAAGATATAGCCAAAGTTGTTGGTGTAATTGGCTTAAACCTTATCTACTATAGGTACGCAGCATAAGCGATATAGGTATGCAAGTAATAATTTATTTTATAGTTACTAAACAAATTGAAAACAAAGACAATAATTTTTTTTTTTGTAAATCTAAACATTATTTCATGTATGTATGCAATTGTATCACTTAAAAACCATACTCCTTAAACATTATAACATTGGTGACAAAACCTTCATTGACATGTACATAACCATAAAAATACAATATTTACAAATATAGATTAAGATAATAATTATCAAAGTCAAAAATTAATTAAATAGTAAATTATACCTTAATTGTGGTCAAAATTAATTTCAAGTAACAATTGCTTATTTTAGCAGAACTTTTATTAGAGGATGGTCTTTATCTTGTCCACTAGGAGTTATACAATAAAGAGAATCTGAATTGTCAAAAGTGGTAGAGAGGTTTTAGAAGCAATAATATTTTTGGGATTAACTTTTCAATGTCTAAAACCAAAACTCAATTAAGTTTATGTATATGCAAGTCCGAATGATTTTCTTACACGTGTCAGTATACATGTCACAAAGTCTTACACTAATCAAAATATCTCAAAGCTTTGTCATCACATTCATTTACATATCATGCTTAATGTTTACTTATTTATCCCTTTAATAAACTATTATAATATTATCATGATTAGTTCATTAATTATCTTTACTAACTCTTGATTAATGTTACTCAAGCATTTGGTGTTCACACTTAAAGCGTGTGACTCGCTATGTTCATGTACGTTTGTCATATAAAACCTTTTTATAAATCCATGAGTGACGTCCACCTACATATCATGACAATCCCAAATGACATGAATTCTCGTAAACCTTACAAATTAAATTATTGCATATGCATAGTCCTTCTGTCGTCTAATATCCTAGTTGAGTATGTATACGTAGATTATACCATTAAGTCTATATTATATTCAACTTTACTTTAACTTTAGATTTGCACTACATAGATAATATTTATGTGTACGTAGTCAATTCAATGATTCTAAAGAGGACCACATATGTGTACTTTATTTGAAAAGAGCTTCTATTTATGGTTTTGCGGAATGTCTGTTGGGAGTATTTGGTGAGTCAATTCAGTGAATCCATTCTTCAATGAGCACTCACTCACATATATGTACAAGTTTCTCCAAGCTTATGATTCATTAGGCTGAACAATCTGAATCTATCAAAATATATCATATGTGTTAGTCTACTTGGTTTGTTAACTGACCCATGTTAGTAAATCTATAACCAAGAATCTTTATGATAATATTCTATATAGTGAAGTTGTCTCAATGTAATAACCCTTTGGTACCATGTTCAATATAATAAATATTTTTTGGGCCTTTATCAATTACATTCATCGATTTAAACGAATTTAAATTGCCAATAAGTGATGTAAAAGACAAGCATGAATATCGTTTAACTATAAAAGAATGATCTCAAAATTCTATAAACTTATATAAATAATCAACAATTCATATAAAAGAGATTGTTGCTAGAGCATCAACTCTAATAAAAGCAATCCGTAGGAACATACATGCAATAATAATAATTGTTAGGTATATAGCCTAGGATATACACAAAGCCCAATAAGCCATAAGCCTATAGTAGAACCTCATGAAGAGTTGAGGAATATCTCGATGATTGACCTAATCCAATAAGAATTACTCACCTGGTCTATCCCATGAAGAACTACCTAGAGGGTAATAAAGACCTTTGGAGTAGTATGAGCTAAGAACTTTTTTGGGTCATGTAGAAGGCTTTGAGTTGGAACCTCATTCAGAGGACTTTTTGTGAAGGTCTTAAAGACAGTTAATAAAGCTCTCAGGCATGCTAGGTTCACCTTAGATGGATGAAGAAATCACAAAAAAAAGACTTTTGAGGCCTTATTACAAATACTTATCTGAAGAGGATTCGCTTCCTTCCCAAATTCTCCCCGGATTATTCTACAACAAGAATCTTTACCAATTAAAACTCCTTAAATAAAGAATCCTAAAGCCTGGTAAACAAAATCTAACAAAAAGGGGTCGTGATCCCATAAAATCTGGAAGCCGATGCTTACCAAAAAGGAATATCCGTGATTCCCACACAACGAACTTGAGAGATACAAACATCTATAAAAAGATGGCCAATGACAACCAGGTACGGGGAATGAAACTTTAAGATTACAAGCTTATATTCTCCTTGATTTCTCATAAATATCACAAAGTAAAACCTTGACTTAAGAATTAGAGAATTTTCGCTGGACAACCAACTTTATACCCTTATAGCTTTCAAGTGTGGTTGCAGGTTAAACAAGTAGTTGATTAAGGAGGAAGAAGGTTATTGCTGGTGCACGGGATTCGAGAAGGATTTTTGCTGCATTAACACCTTGCACCTTTTTGTGGGGATTTGGACAAAATGTTAGAAACCATTGTTAAGGAAGAACATGTCCACTTCGCAAACATATACAACCAAAAACCAAGCGGCAGCAAAGGGAAATCTTCATGATAATAACCTGGAGGAAACTGCGGCAATTAATTAGAATGTCAGTAATCAACCATTACTGTTAGAGGGCGAAAACCATGGTTCGGAAGCCTCATCGCCACACAAAATCTCCTCCAACTAGGGAAACATAGGAACTTCTTTGTTGGCCAAGAGGCTGGCTGACAATGAAAAACAACATGTAAAGAAAGACAGGCAGATTCAAGCTTTGGTTGAGAAAGTGATGAGAATGAAGAAGTTGCTTCAAGCCAGCTCTCTAAGAAGGGAGACACCTACGTCGGCCGAAGCCTTAGAAAGCAGTATGTCGAATGCTTTTCACACAGTGAATCGTGAAACAAAATTTTGATGAAATATGATTAAGAGGAGATATACATCCATAGAGAAGGGGAAAGGCAAAATTACAAATTATCTGCCTAAGGAATTACAAGGCGAAGAGGCTGCTTTCAAGCTCACCAATAAACACAAGCCTGCATATGAATACTCGCCTGATGACTCAACGATTATTAACAAACATGATTCAAATAACAGTTCTGGTCTGGAAGACAAAAGTATGTTTCTCTATTAGAAACGACGAAGATAAGGCTCTCTGTGAAGTCTACCTTGAAGAAGAAAGTCCCAAGAAAATAATGATATGGTTGACAACCTTGAGGCCTGCGCCAAAAGGTTGGTCGAGGAATTGGAAAACGAAAAGAGAGGGGAGTGAAGAAAGAATCATGAACCTAAATTGAGAATGAGGTTATACTCCAAATCCCCTTTCTCACAAAAGATCCTAAATCTTGTTCTTCCTAAAAAGTTTAAGATGACACAAATAAACCCTTTTACGAGAAAAATTGACCTATCCTTACATATGGATCTCTTAAGGGAGATGATGTTGATCTAAGGGTTGAACAAGTCTTAGATGTGTCGTTTATTTCTATTGACCTTGGAAGGGTAGGCAAGGAAGTGGTTCACCAGTTTAACCCTTGGTAACATCGGTAGTTTTGAGCAATTACATGAAGTATTATGAATGAATTCAGAGGGGCAACTGTCAGCTTTAAAACTTTGAGTTCATTATTATTCATGAAGCAAAGGGAGGGTGAAAGCCTTAGGAACTTCGTTAAGAGATACCATGATGAAGTAATAGAGTTAGGAGCTTATTATCACTTCCTAGCTTTGAAAGGTCTCAAGAAAGGCTTGTGAGTAAATCGAGGGTTGTATGCTATGCAAAAGCCATCTATTACTACTTATTCAACAACTCGGTGAAAGCAATTGAATGAAATTGAGATTAAAGATCAAATTGCCCTCAAGTGGACAAAGGAAAAAGCTTTTGAACCACAACCTTTTGGTGAGGCATGAATTCTCAAAATCATATGAGAAGGAGATGCGATGATAGAAGAAATTTCTAAAACTTCGACAGAAATGAAAAACAAGTCCAAGATTAGAATAGAACATCTGCTAGAAGAGACGAGTTTCCTTTGAGAAGATACCATTCACCGAGAAGAAATAAGATGAAAAGAGTAGCTCATGTTCAAGGAGAACAAGTTTTTACCCCCTTGAAGGCCTCTCGTAAATATGACAAGAAATCAAAAGAAGGGGAATTACATTGATGAAACACTGTCTTATAAGAACTAAGCCAAGTAAAGACGCTAAAGACAAGTTTTGTGATTTCCACCAAAGTATTGGGCATCGGACAAATGAGTGTTTCAATCTTAGAAATTAGTTGAAATCTTGATCCAAAACAATTACCTACTGGGTTTTGTGATAAGTAATGAATTGTGATTCAGAGCCTTGGATCTTGAGGTCGAGTATAAGGCAAGACACGAAGAATGGACCATAGTGATTTCAGGCAGGGCGACATTGGCTGAAAATTCAAATAGATCAAAAAAAATATATTTGAAATGTTCATTGCTAAATTCTATGTCGGATATTCACGTTATAAATGTCAGAGCCAAGAAGAAATAAGAAATTACCTTGGTGCCTATTAAGTTCACAGATGAGGATGAAGTAGGAGTCCATTATCTCCATGATGATGCTTTGGTAATAACTTTGGCAATGGGAATAGCTTAGGTTAGCAGAATTTTGGTGGATATAGGGAGCTCGACCTATAACAATGGTAGAGTTCTAAGTGGTTGATCTTAGAATGCCTTATGCGATGATTCTTGGAAAACCTTTCCTTAAAACCACAAAGGTAGTAGAAAGCATATATTACTTGAAGTTGAATTTTGAGCAAGAGAAGAAATCAGAATCATCAAAGGGAGTCAAAAGAAAGCTCGGTCGTGCTTCGTAACCTTTTCTAAAAACTCATATTGTCTATCGAAACGAGGTTCTAAAAGCAAGAAATGAGAACTCACAGGATGAACTAGCTATAAAGATGTTTAATTAGGAGATCGAGTAGGATAATAAGCCATCAGCGTTGAAGCCAATAAAGGAGCTTGAGATAGTTAAGATCAGTGCTCATCTCCCCGAGGAGCTGAAAGTAAGACTTGAAGACATTCTATGGAAACACATAGATGTGTTTGCATGGACACAGGAAGACATGCCAGGGATTAACCCCCTGGTGATCTCATCAACTTGCAATCAACCCCTTGGTGAAGCAAAAACGAAGGTTGTTTAATGTTGAGAGAAGAGAAACAGTGCACACCGAGGTAGATAAACTGATAAAGGCCTAGTTTATCAAAAAAGTACTCTACCTTGAATGGGTGTCAAATGTGGTGATGGTTAAAAAGGATAATGGGAAATGAAGGATATGTGTAGACTTCACGGATCTGAATAAAGCCTACCCCAAAGATAGTTTTCTGCTTTCTAGAATTATCTAGTTGGTAGATTCAACAGCTAGCCATGAGCTGCTAAGCTTTATAGACGCATTCTCAAGATATAATCAAATTTGAATGCATAAGCTAGAATAGGAGAAGACTGTGTTCATCACCAACCAGGGGTTAAATTGTAATAAAGTGATACCTTTCGGGGTTAAAGAATACTGGGGCAACTTTCCAAAGGCTGATCAATCGGGTCTTCAAACCATTAATAGGGAGAACCATGGAAGTGTATATGGATGACATAATCACCAAATCCCTGAAAGCCTAAGACAACCCATAACATTTGGAAGAGACTTTCTCTTATCTGAAAAAATATAACATAAAACTGAACCTTGAGAAATGTGCATTTGAAGTTTAGGCTAGGAAGTTCTTAGGATATATGGTCAGCGAACGGGGTATTGAAGCTAATCTATAAAAAATTAAACCTATACCAGATTAAAAATTCCCATCCACTTTCAAAGAACTCCAAAGCCTAACAGAATAGGTAGCAGCATTAAGTAGGTTTCTGTCTAAAGCAATAAATAGATATTTTTAGTACCTAACAAGTGGAATGCAAACACAATTTTCAAAAGCTGAAGCAATACCTTACATCCCTGCCATACTTGACGAGACCAAAAGCAGGGGATATATTATACCTTTTTCTCATTATGAGCGACTATTCAGTAAGTTTAGTTCTTGTAAAAAGGATGCTATGAATATCCATCGCCCTATCTACTGCACTAGCAAGGCATTATTGAATGTAGAGACGAGGTACTCACCATCTGAGAAGTTAGCGCTAGCGTTGTTAGTGGCGGCAAGAAAGTTGAGACCCTACTTTCAAGTTTATCAAATGATAGTACTAACAAATAAACCTCTGAGACAAATTTTGCATCGACCAAACCTCTCCAGTCATTTAGTAAAGTGGTTAGTTGAACTCAACAAGTACAACATTAGCTATAAACCCATGAAGCCATAAAGGGACATGCCCTGGCAGTCTTCATAGCTGAAAGGTCAGTATCTGAGCACCTCTTTATCCACCAAATCTTGGAAAAGCGTTCTTATCAAGGACAAGAAAATCTGAGCATCTCGAATGAAGTCGAGCCGATCTAGAGCCTCTTTATTAATAGAGCTTTGAATGTAAAAGAAGGTAGAGCTAAGGTGGTCCTCGTAAACCCTAATGGAACCGAGGTAATGTATTCTTTAAAATTAAATTTTAAGGTCACTAACAACGAGGTGAAGTACGAAGCTCTAATTACAAGGATTAAGTTAACCCAGGTGCTAGGGATCACAAGTTTAAACATTCATTGTGATTCCCAAGTAATAGCTAGCTAAATAAAATGACAATTATAGGCTCGAGAAAATAACATGCAAACTTATCTAGAAAAAACTAAACAACTCATAAGCATATTGAAGGCTATCACCATAAAACAGATCCCTAGGGTAGAAAACTCCAAGGTGGACATGCTAGCAAAATTGGCATATATTTTCAAAGGAATTATTCTAGCCTTAGTCCCAATCAAAGTATTAAAGCAAAAGAGCACAAAGGGAAGCACAGACCACCCTTGCGTAGCTAAACTCATTTCTCGCCATTGCTGGATTGAAGAAATAAAGTACTATATCTAAGACGGAAAGCTCACGAACGACAAGGATGAGGCGAGAAAAGTTAAAAACAAATCGACGAGGTATACTGTTATCTATGGAGAATTATATAAACGAAGTTCAGTACCCTATATTTGAAATGCTTCAAACCTAAGGAAGGGGCTCTAATTTTAAAAGAAATCCATTGTAGAATGTTAGAGATATACTTTAGAACCAATCGTGTCATACAATTTAGGGATATCATCCTTATATATATATAACTTTGTGATTAATTGTAAATTAGTTTATGATTAATAAAATGACATTTATATCATTTTTCATATATAGTTGCGTATATATATACATATTATATATAAAATGCAGAATGAGATCCCATGATACATTATGACGTTAGGACTCTATCTGTAAGGAGTTGTAGATATGAGTGCAGAGACTGATTTAAATACATCTGAATCAGTTCCTGGTTGAGGTATTGTCATATGGTAGTATGACATTGCATAACTAACATGTTTGATGATACTAAAGATTAGTATTTGATGTTAATAGTTGGGTAATAAGTCTCATGTCATAAAAGCACAAACACGATTAATACGTTAGAGAACGTGTTATTAAACGTGACCAAATGTGACGAATCACATAGGTAATTATCCATAGTCAATGATAAATCAACAGTCGTACTAGTGTACCACTAGTCCTTTGACCTAAAGTGTCATGACTGCCCTCTGCATTGAGGCACATTATTCACTTGTGTATATCGTACCGGGCTAGCCACCCCTGGTGAAAGAAGCTTGCTGGCAATGTGTTTAGATTTAAGAAGACAGGTGATGACTAATACAGAATCTGCTGGCTCAGATATTAGAGCTTGAGATCCTAGGTAGGGATGTCATACATGGGAAATGAAATCTCTAGCCAAAGTACGTGTTTCCGGAAAGGTATTTTTGAATACATGATTCCCATATATGATTCGAGACCCTATTCCTGTGATTGAATTAAGGATTTGATGATTCCATGACCCACACTTGATTGGGAGTCGATAACAGAGGGACTTTACTACATGTACGTATGACTATATGGATTCATTACTGTCTAAGGGTTGTGGCATCTTGCTAGTGGTTGTGCATGATCATCGAGAACTTTAGTTATAAAGAGTTGTACCGAAGAGATATGAAGAAGTTCGTGTTTGCCCATGTCCAGCTCATAGTGAACCCAAGGGATCACACACATAGTTGGTTACTTAATGATTATGGCTATTGTTACTATGCAATAATCATTAATTAGTTAATGATATTGCATAGATATTGATCGGGTAGCAATTTGATTCTTTATTGTAAAGAATTATTTCCCGGCTCTGACGTGCTAGCATGCATATGCGTGGAAAATGTTTCGGTTTAATCTTGGGATACAATAAATATGATTTGCGGATGTAATAATATTAATGTATTAGTATTATATTTTAATATGATTAAAGTAATCATAAAATATAATTATTAATTATATTAATATAATATTAAATAGATAAAATGTATTATTGATATATATATTATTAAAGTAATGATATATATATGTAAGATATTTATTAATATATGAGTATATAAATATATATATTAAAGTAATGTGTGTATATATATATGAAATTGTCTCTCTCTCTCTCTCTCTCTCTCTCATTTTAATACAAGTATATATAGATATATATTAATTTGATTAATGTATATATATTATATTAATAATGTATTAATGTATTAATATATATGTGTATTATTGTAATGCATGTATTTGATTAAGAATAATCAATGCACATAGCCGACATTAACCATGACTCATCTTCTTGTATTAAATTCATTTTGATGATTTGAATTGGTTAACTATTAAAGGTGGCAACCGCTAGATTTCAAATGGATTTTGAAATTAAAACACTTAAGTGTTAAGTATATAAAAGAAAAGGAAGCCGACAATATGAAATATATGTATTCGGTTTTGTTGTGAAAAAAAACAGCAAGTGTTTTTCTTCTTCTTCAACTGTGAGATTGCTTGATGAAGCAAGCTTAGGTTGCTTAGTTGTGAACTAAAGCAAAGACAGAAGAGAGAAGTAAGCTTAGGTTGTGAACCAGAGCAAGAACAAAAGAGAGAGAAGAGGAAACCGTAGAGAGAGAAAGCTTGGTGAGCTTGTTGAAGCTCAATCCAAAGCCTGCAAATCCCAAACAAACTGGAACCGGCTTCATCACTCCGACGTGTGGATCACCTGAGGAAGCAAGCTTATTGCTGTCCCGGATTGCATAATCAGGTGAGACATTTCATCTTTGTTTTTAAATTTTGAACAGAGCATGATTTTGAAAGACAAAACATGTACGTGTGCATTTCCAGATCAGTTGGGAGCTTATTCCGCAAGTTCATAAAGATGGTCGATATACCAACTTTTTGAGTCAACAATTACGATGAAACATCCAATGACCAAAACTTGCGCTTAAAGCTAGACCTACTAGGGGAAAAAAAGGACCAAGTGATAATAAGGATGGCGACCTACAAACAAAGAGTAGCCAGATATTACAACAAATATGTTCTACATTGTTCTTTTCAAGTAAAAGATTGGGTCTTGAGGCAACTGACTCTAAATACTAAGATACCAGAAGAAGGTATTCTTAGGGTAAACTGGGAAGGACCGTACAAAGCCATTCAAATTCTCAAACCAAGAGTCTATAAGCTGAAATCCCAGATAGGAAATAAAGTCCATAAAATGTGGAATGTTGAATGCTTGAAGTTGTATTATCCTTAGAATCGTCAAAGATTTGTAATGATTTTTGCCATATAAATGAATAAAACTATTATTTTTGCCAAATAACCCTGGTAAAAATGCATTGATTAGCACATGGCTTCAAGACAGGCATGAGAATAGAAATATCCCGAGGTAATCTCCTCCCGAAGTTCAACCATGGGCAACACAGTTACCAGATGTTCACTTCTCATTAACCTTTGGAATAATATTATCTATAGCTTGAATAAGCCTTGAGCATGTTCACGCGGCGTATAAGAGCAAGAGTAGTCTCCAAATGGTTAAGTTTTCAAAACTTCTCAAGGTAATCTCCTCCCGAAACCCAAGTATGGTAACACTGTTCCTAAATGTTCACTTCTCATTCACCTCTAGAATAATATTATCCACAGCTTGAATAAGCCTTAAGCATGACCTCATGGCATACAAGAGCAAGAATAGTCCTCATATGGTTAAGTTTTTAAAACGTCTCGGGATAATCTTCTCTTGTAACCCAAGTATAGATGACACAGTTCCCGAACGTTCATTACTCATTCGACTCTGGAATAATAGTTTGCATACTCGAATAAGCCCTGAGTATGATCTCAGGACATACAAGAGCAAAAGTGGTTTCCAGATGGTTAAGTTTTCAAAACGTCTCGGGGTAATCTCTTCCCAACACTTAAGTATGGGCAACACGGTCCCTAGATATTCACTTCTCATTCGCCTCTGGAATAATAGTATCCATAGCTTAAATAAGTCCTGAACATGACTTCTGAACATACAAAAGTAAGAGTTGTCTCTAGTTGGTTAAATTTTCAAAACGTCTCAAGGTAATCTTCTTCTATAACCCAAGTATGGGAGACACAATTTTCAAACATTCACTCCTCATTCGCCTCTGGAATAATAGTATCCACAGCTCAAATAAACTCTAAGCATGACCTCAGGACGTACAAGAGCAAGAGTGGTTCAAGTTGGTTAAGTTTTCAAAATGTCTCGGGGTATTCTCCTCTTGAAACCAAAGTGTAGGCGACATGGTCCCCAGGTATTCACTCCTCATTGACATCTGGAGTAATATTATCCATAACTCAGTTAAGTCCAAAGCATTATATTAGGACATACATGGACAATAATGGTTTCTAGATGGATAAGTTTTCAAGACAACCAGACTAGGCGAAATCGCAGTGATTCTCAAATGATTGAGAGTCGTCAACAACAATTATTACCTAACAGCTACACTTGACTTTCATCTAGAGGCAAAATCATCTTAGATCTCATTAAAGTTTTAGAAGGAGGTTAAGAAGTTGATGATTCTCAAATTATCATTAATAACTTCAAGATGGGGAATAATATCTTAAGTTCGTTAAAGTCTAGGAGGGTAAATCAAGACTAACGCAATTTCAACTTGAAGACATTTGATCTGAGATAGGAAAGTTAGAGGATCAATGTTGACAAGTTCTGCATTATTCGTCCAACTTAGTACAGAAAAGAGATAAGAAAATACAAAGCCTTGTAAGTCAAAAATATTGTTAGTGTTATATGCCCTTAAACTATTCGTGATGTCAGTTTTAGGGATATTGTATTGAATTACTATTATAATAAATATTGTATATTTTTGTTAATAAAAGAAATTATTTCAATTCATGTGTATATGCTGCTTCTTGTATTTATACATACTAATGATAGAATATGCATATGAATTGTCAAAGAAAATTAGATTATCTAAATAGTTCCTTACATATACAATATCGAATAGGCATTGATGTTGCACAGTAGGCACACTAAATCTCTCTGGTGAATATCATGTGATGATATTAGTATGGGTGACATGATAGTCATGTCATTAGGACATTAGTATGGATTAACAATTAGAAAACTTTTTTTCGAATGTGACCAAAGCTATGATGAATCACACGAAAGTATATTGTCAATAATTCATCATAAAATTATACTAGTGTATTAACTACTCCTTAAACCTGAGATATCATAGTTGTTGATCGATATAGATGCACATGGTTCATAGGTGTATAAATGCAAGACTAATTATGTCTTATACACACAAGCTAGTTTGGTCATGTGTTGTTTATATCGAGATGCAAATGAACATCAGATGGAATCCGTTGACTCGATACAGAGGATTTTAAAGTTCCGTTAAATCGGTCTAAATTCAAGTTCCCATATTGATATTAGTAAACAGCTGAAAATAAAGTCTTTGGCCAAAGCGTAAATGTTATACGGAGAGTTCGTAGTGACAAGTTCAGCACGTATTAACTGATTATCCGCATATGACTAAATTTAAGGTTTTGATATTTGTGAGCCCTAATTTAGTTGGGATTAGACGAATGGAAGGAGATTATTCATACAAAATGTATGATTAATCATAAAAGGTTTAATGAAGAGTTTCTTCATTGTGGTTTAGGGACTATGGCATGTTACTAGACATTAACCATAGTCGTTGAGTATCTGAATTATTTGAAACGAACTGAATAAGATCGATTTTGGCTCATAGCTAACTCCACAGTGAATCCAAGAGGTCACAACCAATAACTTATGCTCTTCCTTATTATGAAAGAGATTAAATATTATTCGCAAAAGAGCTAGCACTCTCAGAGATGATATTAAGCTGAAAACTATAAATGGTTTACTCGTTAAATAGTTTAACAATTTCAGAGTTATGTTTAATGACCCGAATATGACTTAAAGTAAGTTACAATATTCCATCAATATTTAGAATTATAAATGGAATTAAAATAAATTTGTTAAAAACAAGTTTGACCGAATTTGGGGTCATTGGTAATTCTTTTCAAAATATAAGAGTCTAAGTGAAATTTTACATTTACTATTGAGAAGCTTGTTGGACAAGTTTTGGGACTCATTTGTCTTTGACTAAAATAATTACGAGTACTTTAGTAAATGAGAAAAAATATATATATATGGCTATTTTCCAATTTTTGGAATAATTTTGATAATTATTGAAAATATATCGAAAGCTCTCATCTCTCTCTCTAGAAATTTAACCAAGGCAAGAAAGCAAAATTGGGTTTGTTTTCTTTAAGATCTTGTAATTTCTGTTGGAGATATGTTCTAGAATCAATCGTGTCATACGGTTCAGGGATATCATCCTTATGTATATATAATTTTGTGATTAATTATAAATTAATTTACGATTAATAAAATGACTTTTATAATATTTTGCATATTTAGTTACGAATGCATATTATATATATAATGCATAATAAGATCCCATGATGTATTATGATGTCAAGACTCTATCTGCAAAAAGTTGTAGATATGAGTACAAAGTCTTTGATTTAAATACATCCAAATTAGTTCCCAGTTGAGGTGATGTCACATGGGACTATAACATTACATGACTGCTATGTTTAATGTTGCCAAATATTAGTATTGGATGCTAATAGTTAGGTGAAGAGTCTGATGTTATAAGAGTATAAACATGGGTAATACGTTAAAGAACGTGTTACTGAACGTGACCAAACGTGACGAATCATATGGGTGATTATCCACAGTAAATGATAAGTTACATAGTCGTAATAATGTACCACTAGTTCATTGAATTGAGGTGTCATGGCTGCCCTCTGTACTGAGGCACATCGTTCACTTATGTATATCATACCAGGCTAGCCATGCCTGATGAAAAAAGCTTGCTGGCAATGTTTTTAAGTGTATGAGGACAGGTGATAGGTAAAATGGAATCTATTGGCTCAAAATTTAGAGCTTGACATCCTAGGTGGAAGTGTCATATGCGGGAATAAAATCTTTGGCCAAAGCATGTATATCCAAGTGTTTCGTGAATATATGAAGCTTGTATATAATTTAGAATCTAATCCTATAATTGAGTTAGGGATTTGACGATACCATGATCCATACTCAATTGGGAGTCGACAGTAGAAGAACTTTACTACATGCACGTATGACTAAATAGGTTTATTTGATATTCATTCATCTATGTCTAAGGGTCATGACATCTTGTTAAAGGTCATTTATGATCAAGGGGAACTTTGGATACAAAGAGTTGTGCCAAAGTTATACGAAGGAGTTCGTATCCACTCATGTCCAGCTCATAATGAACCTAGGGGTTACACACATTAGTTGGTTAGTTGATAATGATGACATTTGCTATTATACAATAATCAGTAATTAGTTAATGACATTTTCTATTATACAATAATCATTAATTAGTTAAGGATATTTCGATACTTTGATCTGGTGGCAATTTAATTCTTTATTATAAAGAATAAATTTCCCGGCTAAGACGCTTTAGCACCCCGTATGCGTGGAAAATATATTTTATTAATTATGGGATAACGTAAATATGATTTACGGATATTTTGATATTGTTATATATTTATATAATACTTTACTATGGATTAAAGTAATATTAAAATATCAATAGGAATGATTATTAATATATATTTATATTAATATATATAAAAATCAACTTAAGGGACGACCAGGTCAGCAGGAGTGGCTTCAGGAGTGAGAATGCCCTCAGAAGGAACCTCTACAACCTCAGTAGAAGAAACCTTCACCAACTCGATCACAGTGGCGTTCGACAGATTGGGAGAGGTGTTGGTGACAGACCCTACGGGAGGGATGTAGGCCATCTTGAAGTTAGGGTATTCCTCCCTTCGAGAAAAACTCCATCAAAAGACTCCCCATCTTGGCGCAGTGACTAACGTCCAAAGACCTCATACATCTAGTTTAAGTCTAAGTTTTGATACTGGCCTTGTAATGTCTTGCAAGTCAGGTCAATGTTATCATTGACTCGCTCACGAAGACGAGCCTTATTCATTGCCTCATCCTCCTCTATTTTTTTGTACAAGAGCATGTTCCTCTGCCTTTATGCCTCTAAGCTTTATCGCAGCTCTCTATACGCCCCGTCGAAATCTTGAAGGGCCCTCTAACCTTTATCTCTTAGGCCATTGAGCTCTAATTGAAGGATGTTCAACCTCTTGTTGGCCTCGGCATGGGAAGATTTTACCGTTGCCGACTTAATGTAGAGCTCCTCTCGCTTCTTAGCCCACTTTCCCAGGTTTGACTCAAACTTATGAACAGAACACCAAAACACATGCTCTGTTTTTGCTTGCAGCAGCTGTGCGGCTCACGAAACGGATTTTCGGACGCACAACCGCTGCTGGGAGTCTTGATGAACATTTCAAGTTGCGGAAAAAACTCCCTAGAGGATCGATCAGTGCATGCATGTGACTTCAGTGTGCAGTTTCGTCTCTTTTTATTTCTGTTTTGCATTTCATTAAACGAAAAACAGTGAGAAGAAAACTAACCTGTGCTTTGCAATCCGACCAGCAACC
>JAXCLQ010022060.1:6583-25766 GCA_035584115.1 Cedrela odorata | reverse complement strand
TATATATATATATATATAAGCCACTTATCCCATTTTCACATGTGTATATATATGTGTCACTTACTTCGTCTTCCTTTAAACTCTTCATTTTTGAGTTTCACAGTTGACTTCACAAAATCATATTTGAGAGTTAGCCAAAGAGAAACCGAGAGAGAGTAAAGGAATTCATGCATGGGTGAAGTAAATTGGCTAATTAATGATGAAAGTTTGGCAGAATTGAAGGGTTAACAAAGGAAGACTGAAAAGGCAAGGGGTAAACTAAGAAGCAAGTGGTGTATACATGATTAAATTTGGCCGATTGAAAAGAAATTGTGGCCAAATTGAGATTAGTTGCTTTGTTCTTCTTCCTTCATTCAGTTTCACCTCATTCTCTAGCTCAATTTTACAAATTGAGAGAGGGAGATAGTGATGCACAGTAACATGTGTGAGAAGAGCATTTTGGCTTAAGCAAATGAATGAGGAATGAGTAAGGTTGAAGCAAAGACTGAGAGGAAATGGAGTGATGGTGGCTAATTTGGAGGATTAGGCAAGAGAAACCGAGAAGGAATGATGCATGCCTAAGTAAATTCAGCCGAATTGAAGAGAAATTTTGGGTTGATTAAAGCAAGAAGAAGGCAGAGAAAACACAGCAAAGGGGAAGTTTAATTTCGGCAACCAAAGGTGAGTAATATTATGTGAAATGGGTAGCTTTATATATAATATGTTTGTGTGAGATTTATGTGTTTGAAATATGTATTGTGTATAAGTTATTATGGGTGAAATGAAGATATATGCATGAATTTGGTTTGGGGACACTGTTGCTTTATGAGAGAAGTATTGTTGTTGTGAAAAATGATTGTGCGAAGTGAAACCAAAGAGTTGAGAAGTGCAGATGTGATACATGTGGTGTCAATGAAAAATCGAAACCTAAAACTTGCGATGCCAGTAGGTCGCAATGATGTGTCCAAGTGAGGGATGATTTAAGTTGGTAAAATTGTAATATAGGAGTATTATAAGACGTATATGAGGTAGCGCACATGAACGGAGTGTCGAACGAGTGAGAGTGCGAGCAAAACGTATGAGCGTCGACTACAATAATTTCTGCACATGGTGGTGAAGAATGATTATAACTTGAGCTTTTGGACTCGAAATATAATCTGCAAGAAGCAATAAAAACTAGACACATAGAAGAATGTGTCCCAAGAGAATCAGATTGAGATACCATACTGGTGCAACGTACCATGAGTTTGAAATCAGTTAGTGTGCAGTGAGCGCCATACGGGTTTTCGAAATGTGTATATTTGCTTTAGTCTTAGGTGAGGTAGGGTATATATACAATATAATTATTTATTTATCTAGTTATAATAAAAAAAATCTACCACAAAAATTATGTGTTGTAGATCGTTAGGCCGATCACCCATCAACCTCATAATAGATCGAATATACCGCAACCCAATATCTGTGAGTGGATATTTGTTTGTGTATATATATATATATATATCTATGTGTGTATATCAGAATAATATTGAAATTGCATATGAACTTAACACTGAAAATGCATATGAAACTAGTACAGATAATGCATATGAAATTAGTGCTGAGAATGCATATGAAATCAATACTGAAATGAATGTGAACAAACTAATTGATATGCTTTCAAGATAAGTTATAATGATTGTATAAAATGATCTTGATATGTTGTAATTGATGTTAGAAAGAATAATGGTGTTGTATGGCTAAGAATAGCTGTGAATGAAAATGACTAGCTATTGTCTATGTAAAATGAGTTAAATGTACTGTGTTGTGAAATGAAAGAAAGGTGAATGTGTTGATGTTAAGAAGTGTGATGTGTACGGTGACTGTACATAGTATATGTTGGGATGGAAATGACAGTTGTATTGACTTACCATTAGTGGTGCATGATAACTTTGGTATGATGTGTGGTAACATGTAATGGAGAAAAGTGAATTGTATTGATTTTGTACAAAGCTTTCTTGTTCCTTAATGTGATGTTATGGTTGTTGTTATGGTTGGATATGTGTGCGTTTGCAAAGTAGTGAGCCACGGGATTGATCCATAGATCCAGGTAGATGACTTGAGGGACGGCAAAACAAGACGCCCCAAGGCATGTGATCCCTCTGCCATGTCAAGCGTGTAATCCCTGGGTATGGACTGTCCCTTTGTCCGGTTAAGTGCGTAGCCCTAGATATAGAACAGATACAGATGTATGAATTTGACGATTGGTGTTATTTTAGTGTCTTGGGGGATGGCGGTAACTGAGACGTCCCAAGACACTGTGATATTCATTGGGATGTTTGAGTAGAAGCCCTCAGACACAAGTATGTTACTGAGTGATGAATTCTGTGTTTGATACATTGGAAGTTGTTTTTTGTTTAAATGCAAATGCTTGTTGCATGTGTATGTGAATATATATATATATATATATATTTCTCATATGAATAAGTAATAATGGCATGAGTATACTAATGATGGTATGACATGTGAATGATGATAAAAATATGTAATTGATGGCAAGATATAAACATATGCATAAGAAGTTATGTTTATGTATGTATCATCCACTCAACGAGTCTGTTAGACTCACCCCTTATAACTTCTAGTTTTGTAGGACCTCGTAGCTTGGTGAGTAGACATAGAGACTTGAAGACACGAGTTGAAGGTAAGGTTATCAATCGCAGTCACTACTGTGTCGGGTCCATCTCATATAGAGATTAGTAGTTTATTTGGTTTTGTTATATAATATATATTGCCAGTATCTTGAGTTGCATGTATATAAACTGACGAGTATACAGTCGATATTATTTTGGGATACAATGTAGTATTTGAGATGTATATATGTCATCAGTAGCGATATGACACACTGAGTTATGTTGATATGATATAACTATGTTTGAGATTGTATATATAACAAGTTGTGTAAGATTTAGGGTGATGGGAGGACCTATCACCTGCCGATAACACTCTCGGATTTAGGGTGTTACAAGAATAATACTAAAAATGCATATGAACATAATACTGGGAATGCATATGAAATTAGTAAGGAAAATGCATATGAAATCAATACTTAAAACGAATAAGAAACAAACTAATTAATATGCTTCCAAAATGAGTTGAGATGATTGCATAAAATGATCTTAATATATAGTAATGTGATTCTAGAAATAAAGATAGTGTTGTATGACTGAGAATGGTTGAAAAGGAAAATGTTGGCTATTGCCTATGTATAATGAGTAGAATATATTGTATTGTGATATGAAATGAAAAGAATTGGATGCCTTGATCTTGTGAATTGTTGTGTGTATTGTGGTTGAGAATTGGAAATAGGAAAACAGTTGAATGTAACGCCCCTAGAGTACATGCAGGTTATTTCTATGTATGGGGGGACGGCAAAATTTAATGCCCTTAATTACTAGTATTACTTAGTATCTTGGAGGATGGCAATGCGTAGCACTCTGAGCCTCTTGGAGATTCATTTAGTGTTTCAGGGGACGACGATGCATATCACCCTTAAACGCTGATATGTTGTGTATGACGTATAATGGATGCTATGATTGATACACTAAGAAATATTCTTTTCAAACGCATGGAACTGACATATGTACATATATCTCATATGAATATGCAAATGATAACAAGATAAAAATATATATGTCTATGAAACAAAGTTGTGTGTGTAACATTCACCCATTGAGTCTAGTAAGACTCACCCCCCTCACCTTCGAATTTTGTAGAAAACTATTTAGTTTGGTGAGTTGACATAGCAACCTGGAGACACGATGTAGAAGAAAGGTCATCAGTCGTAATCACCACTCTGTAAAGTTCATCTCACGTAAAGTTAGCAATTTTATTTTGTTTTCTTATAATATATGTTACTGATGTTTGGGATTGCATGTATATCGACTGACAGATGCATAATCAGTGTCATTTTGAGATACAGTGTATCATCTTAAATTGCATATATATATATGTCAGTAGTGGCGATATGATGCCTTGAGATATGTGGACTTGATATAAGTATGATTAAAATTGCATGTATAACCAGTTATGTAAGGCTTAAGGTGATGGGATGGACCTGTCACCTGCTAGTAACACCCAGGACTTAGGGGATGTTACTTTCAATTAGTTGACATATTCACTAAACCACTTGATAGGGATCATTTCTGTGCAATTAGAAATGAACTAAGAGTGATGGAAATAGTTTGAATCATGCTTGAATTTGTTTATGTGTGAAATTGGTTAAAAAATCGTTACTAGAAGAAATCGGATCGATACTTTTCTCACAAAATATCGATATTTTTTTCACGGTCGATATGCCATTAAATTCATATTGATAGCCGTATGCATTTTTAAATTAGAATCGACACAATCAATAAATGTATCGATACTGAAACACATTCCCAGGTTGTATTGATACTTTCCTATTTTGGATCGATACTTTGACTCTAATAAATGAGATAGTCACGTATACCTTAAGAAATTCAAAAGACTTGTGATTAGCCACCAAAATATCGATATCTGTTCATCTTCTAACCAACATGTATCTATACATTCATTATAAAGTATTGATACTCGTACTTTTAAAGACAAAAGTATCGATATCTCTTTAAGAAATATCGATATCGCTTCTCAGATCTAATATTGGATGGATACATTCTTCAAGTATATCGATACCCTTACGTAAATTCACGTCTAAAAAAGTGTTCCAATCTACAAGTACAGATATGTCTTTTTGGTTCATAAACTCAAACCTCTCTCTCTCTCTCTAAAACCTTAGAAAATCCTTCAGATTCCTAATTACTTAATCTGCTTTAAAATGCTAAGAACCAAGAATCCAGAGGTAGGTCAATGAAAGAAACAGAGACCAAATGAGGCATCTATGTCCAATCTTAATTTCCAAAACCAAGAGGAAGAGGATCGATACATCTCTCTCTACCTGAATAGAAAAGTGTTTCTAGGACGTGTTCTTGATTTTAATCTACTACTTTCAATCAAATTTCCTTATCTTAAAACCTTTGAAGTTTTCGGATGGATTAACTACCTTAGTCTCCGAGAGAAATGCTTTGACAGCCTCATTAACATCTTTTACTACAATTTGGATGCTAAGGACCCCCACTCGGGAAAAGTAAGAATGACCAAGTTCACTAGTAGTATACGTGGCCATACTTTCCAAATTAATGCCAATATCTTGTCATGCATAACTCACGTACTCGAAGGTGGCATTCCCTATCCAGCTAATGCCTTTCAGCCTCTTGAAGCATGCAAAGTAATTTTCAAGAATTTGGACTTAACAAAAGTGGATAAAAAATTGGTTCATTTAGACATCTATAAGTGCATACTCCACCTAATTGTCTCCTACAATCTCAATGCTCTCTCTAGACGCTACTCTGAGATGACATACGAGGATATGTGGTGGATGCAGAGCATTATGGAGGGTAAACGACTTGACCTGTTATCCTGGATTCTAAATGCTATAATGAGAACAGCTATGTCCAAAGCTAGCCATCTACACTATGGGTATGTGATCTCAGCCATTATTCGGTAAAGTCTGCCATAGATTCATGCTGAGACAGAAACCATCGAGCCTTTGGCTACTATTTCACTTTCAGAAACCACTCTACAGCATATGTACTATAAGTAAACAGCAGATGGGGAATAAGTGATTCAAGCCCGTTATAAGCACCTACACAGTAGAGAGCAACAAGAGCAAACACCAAATAAGCCTACACTAGAAAACGAGTTACTACCTCCCCTAAACGTACCGAGGCAATTCCTTCCACTCATATTTTAGCTCCAACAGCGCTAGAATCACAATCACCCTCACATCAGCACAAATAAATATATTAAAGGACATATAAGCCAAGATGACACGCATGGAAAAGCGGGTGAAAATCGCCATAACTAGCTTTAATGAGCGCCTCATCGGCCTTGAGACCATGATCACAACGCAAATGCATAAGAATGAGGAACATCTTGGTTAGGGTGACTAAGGCATCACACAGTTTGGACGACTCAGACTCGAGTTCTGTAGTGAAACTCTAAGATTCATGCAAAGCTTAGCTAGGGTGGCCACACTAGCACCTCCACCAACATATCGCGGACCCACGACCTCCTCCACCAGATCAAGACCTCCTTCACACACCTCACAGCCTAGCACTTCTCATATTGTCGACTTAGATATCGATAGCAATAGTCTAGACAACTTTATCTTTGGCACTTTGTAATATTGCTTGTGTATTCCCTAAAATATTTCTCTATGTAAAATTTTTCTCTATACAAATTGTCTTTAACTTAATGATAATAAAGATAAATGTGTACTTACTTGTTAATGTCATGTATTGCTTTGTTTTTTAATCTCTCTATGTATATGTCTCATTATTGCCATTTTTTTTCCTTCTTTAATTGCTGACAAAAAGGGGGAGATACTTTGACAACTAAACATGAAACCTATTTTTCAAGAGGAGAAACTTAATAATTGAATTATTAACTTGCATATCACATTAAGGGGGAAAAAGAACAAAAAAAGTTAAAAAAATTTAAGGGGAGTTAAACACTTTAATTGATTAAAAATCTTTAAGACACACTTAGTTTTTTTCATCATCAAAAAAGGGGGAGATTGATGATATCATCTTAATAATTTAAATATGAAATTGATGACATTATAATATGTATTTGTATGTTTTCGATGACGACTAAGTGTATTGTAAATGTCAATTTAATATGTGATGATAAGATTGAATTAAACTTGTTAAGAATCAAGTAAAGTGTGCAGAAATATGCTTGTAAGAAATCATTAACAAATCTCCATCAATACATTGAAGCAAGAGATTGATACACTTAGTGAATGGATTGATATCATTGGAGAACAGATTGATACATTTAAACAGATCGATACAAGGAATTAATGAGATTGATATATCCTAAGGCGGAAGCTTTAGTTGAAATATTTAAGACAGATATATCAATACTTGAAGAAAGAAGATTGATATGTGATGATTAGATCCAAACTTGAGCTAGAACAGATCAATACATTTCTTATCTAGAGAGTTGTAAAATAATTATGGAGTAGACCATATCGACACCTGAACCAAATGAGATCGACACATGTCTTGTCTACAGAGTTGCAAAATAATTATGGAGCAAACAAGATCAATACTTAAGCCAAAGGAGATCGATACATGTCTTGTCTCTAGAGAGTTACAAAATAATTACGGAGCAGACCAGATCAATACCTGAGCTAGAAGAGATCGATACATGTCTTGTTCAAAGAGTTGCAAAATATTTACAAGGTAGACCAGATAGATACCTCAAAGTGGAAGAATAATACGTTGAGATTTTAGAGAGTTAGAAATAAATTAAAAAGTGAACCAGGTCAATACATAAAAGAAAACAAATCAATACTCGAGATTCAGATTCAACTTTTGCACAAATAGATTAATACATTGCTAAAGGGATTGATACTTCTTTTCAATTTAAAGCTCAACGGTAGCTTCTTCAGCATTTATGACAAAATTTAATGTACCAAATCAAGCTGTTTGATACAAAGGTCTTCATAAAGAGAATAAATATAAATATAAGACAAACAGAAAACGAGAAAGTTAGTACATTATTGTGATCAATTGAAAGACATTCTCAAAAAGATTCTCAAAGTGAATATTATTACTTTCTCTCACTACTGTAAAATTTTCATTTCTTATTATGAGAGAATTTTTATTTGTACAAGCATGTTAATAAATTTACTCTAGTATGAGAGCTCAAAAACAAAATTACATTTATGAAATTGTATTGGGTACATCTTCACTCGAAGTTCAAGAAGATTGTCTTGGGTTACTCTTCACTAGTGAGAAAGTAAGTGTATGGTTGTCCTTCACCTCAAAAAAAGTTGTAGTGGGTTTTACTTAACCCGACGAAATAAAGAGATAGTTAAACCTCGGTGGTGGTGATCCGTAACCGAAAGACAGAACGTAAGCCAAGTTTTGCCGAACCACTATAAACTGTGTTTTTCTCTTTCTACTACTATTTTATTTGTTATACTGCATTGCATTCATTATAAGAACTCTAAAGTTTTAAAAACTCAATCCACCCCCCTCTTGGGTATTGCCAACTAGGCCAACAAGTTTATCGCATTTAGTAACATGCAAGTAACGGAAGGTAAAGGAATTGCATGATTGTTTTGAGATGGGATATTCTTTTAAATAACAGACCAAAGCACATTGATGACATAGATTCAGGTGAGGTCTGTTCTTATTAATGAAATTCGTGTAGCTTAATAGGTGGACTCTAAGATGCAACAAATAAAGAACTGAATAAGGCAGGATACAAAGAAAGAATACCATGTCGACAGTGAAGGCCTTCTTAGGAGACAGAACAAGATAGTAATGCCTTCAGTTCAGGAATTAAAACATTTATTGCTTGAGAAAGCTTATGCTTCGTCATATGAGATGCATCTTGGGATCACCAAAGTGTATCATGAATTGAGGGTTTGTATATTTGATTTTGAGGGCAGTTGAGATATACCTTTATCGTTACCTGAGTTTGCATATAATAACAGTTATTAAACAAGTATTCAAATAGCTCCATTTGAAGCCTTATATAGTAGAAAATGTAGATCTCTAGTGGGATGGTTTAAGGTTGGTGAGCAATAGCTACTAGAACCTGATCTAGTACAAGATTCAGTGAAAAAGGTTAAACTGATTAGAGAAAGGATGAAGACAGCACATGATCAATAGAAATCCTATGTCGATCATTGGAAGCGAGACTTAGAGTTCTTGGAGAGAAATGGGAAACAGAGCATATGAGCTAGCACTTCCTCCGAGTATGGATAAAATCCACCCTGTATTTCATGTTTCTATGCTTAGAAAGTACGTACATGTGAGTCGCACATATTGGAGCTACAGACGGTTGGGATCGGATAGGACTTGTCTTATCTGGAACAACTGGTGGTGATAATGGACAGAGAGGTCAGAAAACTTCGTTCTAGACAGATTCTTTCAATTAAGATAATATGGCAACACTATAAAGAACAGGAGTCTACCTGGAAGCCTAAAGGGGTTATGCAGAACAATTTCCCTAGTTATTTAATATGATTCAATGATGAATCATTTTAAGGAAGGGAGAATTTTCATAACCACATATTTTGGCATAACAATAATACATAAATACAAGTGCATGTGACACAATGGGAGACCATAAAATAAAAATTTAAAGAATAATACTAACTTATAAAAATAATATATACTAGTAACACTACAAGTAGTAAAATGATACATATATATATGGTGGTAGTATCATGTGTATACATATTAATCAAACTTGTGCCAATACATATATATATATAGTGTATTTATCGTATATATACATGATACTTAAACTAATACCAATACATATATGTCTATGTAGTATTTGTATGGCATAAATGTATAATAGTTAAACTAATGCAAACATATATATAATGCTTGTACTATACACATGTATATTATTTTAACTTGTAACTATACATATATATATATATAAAGCTTATACCATACATATACATACACCTTTATATATATATATATAACCCCTTAAGCTTTATATATAATTCTTATACCATACATGTATATACATATTAATTAGACTAATGTTATGTTCTCAAACTTGCAAAGTGAAAGCCAAAAGCCAAAAACATGTGATTTATTATTTTCGTACATGTCCATATACTTAAGCATAACTCTTATGTTTATAAGTCTTCACCATTCGGCTTTTTTCAATTTTAAATGGATTTGCAAAGCATAAATACAATTAAGCCAAAGAGAAACTAAGTGAGAGAGTGAGATTTTCAAAAGAAACCGGGAAGGAAGCTTGCATGAAGGATGAATTGTTACCAATTGGAAATAAATTTGTGGGCAATTGATTCAAGGTGAAGAAGGAGCTTGGTGACCAAAGTAATTAAGTGAGTGATGGGCAGAATTGAAGCAAAATCTAAGGTGAAATATGGTGATGATGGCCAAATGAAGCTGAGATGAAGCAAACTGAGAGTTACTCAGCTATTAATGCAAGAATTAGCTATTTGAATGTGAAATTTATGGCCGATAGGGTGAGTGAAGTGAAATTAATGCTAAGCAAGTTGAAATGAGAGGGATGTTGGCAGAATTGAGTTGATATTTGCTCAGCAAATTGAAGGAGAAAGGTAGCAATAAGTTGGCAGCAAAGCAAGCATGGAGAAATGGTCGTAAATTGAAAAAATTTGCAAGGAATGATCGAAAACTAAGTAAGCAAGAGGAGAACTAACCTTGGGCTAAGAGGAGAAAGCAAATCACAACAAAGAGAAAACAAGTCAGCAAGCTAGGGTAAGTGCTAATGTGTTGAATTGGTGATTTTAATTTGAATGTGTTTAATTGATGTAATATGTGAATTGTGTTGTTATGGTGTCCAAATTGATGTGACCGAAAAGGGGCAAACATGTATGATTGAGTTGTGACAATGTGTTGTGTGGAAGGAGTGTTGTTGTTGTGGAAAATACATGTGAGAAGATGAATTGAGGGAGGTGAGAAGTGTTAATGTAATGTGAGTGGTATCGTCGAAAAGTTCGAACACAAACTTGCAACACCGGTACATCGCAGCTGTGTGTTCTTGTGGTGAGTATTTTGAGTTGATAAAATTGTAGTATATGAGTGTTATAAGACGTGTATAAGGTAGCGCACATAAGCGGAGAGCAGAGCAAATGAGAGTGAGAGCGAATTGTGAGGAACCGTGAGTTTCAAACGTCAAATTGATGAACCGTGAAATTATGCATAAACTCGATACATAAGGGCACAACATATCTGAAAACCAAGTCAAAATGTTGAGTGAGGTAATACTAGATTTCATTTAAACCAAGCTGCCCTATCGGTAGTTTATAGCCTACTACACTAAGTAAGGTGGCGAAAATTGGTTGTAACTTCAGCATTCTAACTCGAAATTTGAATCCACAAAAAGTGGTAGAAACTAGACACATAGTAGAATGTGTCCTGAGAAAATTAGGTTAAAATATTTACCAGTACAATACACCATGAGTTTTAAATTAGTTGATGCTCAATGAGTGCCATAAGGATGTCTAAAATAGATAAATTTGGTCTAGTCTTGTGGAAGAGAGGGACAAATTGCATGTATAATATAATTGCATATCTGTTTAGTTACAATGAAAAGAATCTAACAAAGAAATTATGTATTATAGATTATTAGGCCGAGCACCAATCAACCCTACATTAGACCGAGTGTACCACAACCAAGACCGGTGAGTAGGTGTTTATTTGTATATATGTATGTATATATGCATAGTTATATTTGAGAATAATACTAAGGATGCATGCAAAATTAATATTGAAAATACATATGAAATTAATACTAAGAATGCATATGGAACTAGTATAGAGAATGCATATGAAACTAGTATTGAGGATACATATGAAATCAATACTGAAACGAATATGAACAAACTGATTGATATGCTTTCAAGATGAGTTGTAATGATTGCATAAAATGATCTTGATAAGTTATAAATTATGTTAGAAAGAATAATAGTATTGTATGATAAAGAATGGCCGTGAATGAAAACAATTGGTTATTTTTTATAAATATTGAGTTGAATACATTCTGGTGTGATATGAAAAGAAAGGTGAATGTGTTAGTGTTGTAAAGTGTGCCGTATACGGTGATTGTACGTAGTATATATATTGGGATAGAAATGACAGTTGTGTTAACTTGCCATTGGTGGTGCATGATAACCTTGGTATGATGTGTGGTAACATGTAATGAAGAAAAGTGAACTGTATTGACCTTGTGCAATGCTTTCTTGTTTCCTTAATGTAATTCTATGGTTGTTGCTATACTTGGATACATATGCGTGTGCGTGTGCGTGTGTGTGTACATGGTTGTGAGGAACAAGACTGATCCATGAATCCAAGTATATGACTTGGGGGATGGAAGTAACGAGACGCCCCAAGGTACATGATTTGAGGGACGACGGTAAATGAAACACCTCAAGGTATATAATCCCTCTGCCCAGTCAAGCGCATAGCCTTGGGTATGGCTGTCCCTCTATCCGGTTTAAGTGCATAGCCCTTTGAGATGTTACATTATTGCATTCTTTTAGACTTTGTACATAGATAATATCCTAGGAAGATACATTTTCAGTAATGCAAAAATTGTGAATGCACCTTTCAAATACAGTATACATCTCTCTTAAAAAATGAGTCTTAAAACTGAAAATGAGAAATTTAGAATGTTTGAAATATCTTATGCATCGACCATAATGTTGGGAATTAAGCATATTATCTGCAGTAGAAATTTAAAATAATTTTAATTAATCATATTAATTAAACATTCATTAATTCTCATACCAAGATCATACTATTTATCATGTTTTATAATATCAACAAAAGATAAATAAATAGATTAAGATCTTACTTTAGATCTTCACTACCAATGAGACTAGATTAATACTTATTTGAATTTTCTGCAACTCTATACGTTTTAATGCCTTTTTGACCTTCAAGACGTCTGAATCTAAATTTCTTTATGAAATACAAAGTTGCAGATCTTCGAGTCTTTTTTCCAGAACTTGTTGAATCATATTAATCCGATATATAAACCAAAATTTATGGCTCAAATATGAAAACAACGTGAACATCTTTTTCTAAATCAACCACCCAAATGTATACCCTCTAATAATAATCTATGCAAGGTAGAGAATTAGCGTTTTAAGATTTTTCAAAAACTTAATTATGTAGAGTGTCTTTCATAAATAATGGTTCTTAAAAAGAGACAAATAAGAGAGTTTTTTACCAAAATAATTTTCTTTCAACTCTTTAAAAAAAAATCATATTCACATTTACTTACGTTTTTAGGCCAAAACTTGGGTTTATATAGACTTTATATTTTGACTTTTCAAATCTTATTTCAAATAGAAAAATCACTAAATAGATTTTTAATCTTATTAGTAATCTATTTTTTAAATTAAATACTATTTAATTAATCTAATTAATTAAATAATATTATCTTAATCAAATTAAAAAACCTATAACTAAATAATTATAATTAAATACAAACACTTTGCATAATTATAATTTAACTCCAATAATTTTCAAAACTATTAAATAAACTCTTAAAGATTATGAACTTAACAATTAAGTCCTTAATCGTTTATCTACATAATTTAACATTAATTCTTCAATATCTTTTAGTGTATGACCCATTAGGTTCTCTTTTATGTTGGCAATGGAATTAGTTATAGACTTCTTAAGTCTAGATAGATTAATCTAATTAATTTATTCTCAATTAATTCTTTAATTAAGAAATTAAATTTTATAAATCATGAGCGGCATCTAGTAATGCATCATGACCCCTAATTAAGAAATAATACTAAATTAGTAAAATCTAGTCCATATACAATTATCACATGATACAATCATTTTGCCTCATACATATCCCACTAAAGATTTTAAAGTATAGAAAATATATACTCTATTAAATCATGGTTATTGAAACTTTCGAATAAAGCTAATAATATAATTTTAGAGTTTCTGAAAATTTTTTCAAAACTTGCCATTGCCATGGATTTATATTATCACTTATATCAAAATAGCTCTCCTTGGGATATCGACTCTATGTTATCCAAAGCAGCAAATCCTTTATTGATCTCTCACAATCTTTGCATGTTTCTCATATTGCCCAATCATTACCCTGTACGCAATCTAACTATGGACAATGAAGGTGTAATGTTAAATCATATATGATCCACAAACAAGGTACCATGAAGATTTCAAGTCTAAGAATTAGTCATACGATCGTAACTAAGAGAAATGCGATAGACACGTGGATAGCACTCTATATTGGTTTCTCAAGCGGGTCAGTTCAACGAACTTGTTCTCTAACAAGCATTCATATGTTAAACTAAATGAACACATTCACTAATAGCTTATGAGATCAGCTACCTTCCTTATCCAAGAAAGCATACATAACATATGTCGATCGAATCTAGATTTATCAATGTCCTAGTATTGATAATCCTACAATCGAGAACATTTAAGAATAACGGGATCTTATAAATTAAACTTAAATTAATTCACCTAATTGTCATTCTAAGGACTTTATATGTAAGTAATCAACATAAACAAAAAATTATAAATAAATTGTCAATTTTATTAATTAATATAATAATGTACAATTACATATTTGTCTTTATTGGATCTAGGGCATATAACCAACAATCTCTCACTAGCACTAGAGTCAATTTCTATGATACTTTACACCAAATAATTCAGTGTGCCTATCATGTTTCTGTTGGGACAATGGCTTAGTAAGAGAATATGCTAAGTTCTCTTCAGTGAATATCTTTTATATCTTCACTTCACCTCTATATTATCTCTATAATTAGGTGATATTACCTAAATACGCGTTTGGATCTTTATAGAGACCTTTGTTCTATAGCTTGTGGGTTATAAGCCCATAATATATCACAATCGGATTGTGATTGTTACGAACTACACCAAAATTTTGTGATAAACTTTCTTATCCAAATTATTTATTTAACTGTTTTTTAAACTGCTAAATACTCGACTTTGGTCATTGAGTTTGTTGTAATAGTATACATATAACTCTTCTAGCTTACAACAACTCCTAACATAGTAAATAAATATCTAGATTATAATTTGTTATCATTTTTATCATATTAAAAACTAGCATCACAATAACCCAACACTTTGAGCTTAGAACATCCTCTATAAATCAAGAACAAATTATTAATTCTTCTTAAGTACTTAAGGATTGTCTTAACCACTATCTAGTGACCTTCACTTTGATTTGTCTAATATCTGCTCGTAACACTTAGAGCGAATGAACATTAGCTCTTATACATAGCATAACGTACATGATTGATCATATGACTGAAGCATATGAGATTTCTTTCATGCACTTAACCTCTATAGGAGTTTTAGGACACTTTTTCTTTAGAGAGGTAGATTTCATGCTTCATAGGCTAGTAACCTCTTTTTGAATCTTTCATCTTAAACGTTTTAAAAACTTTGACTATGTACATGGATTGTTAGAGACTAAGCAACCTTTTTATATCTATCTCTATATATCTTAATTCCCAAAAAATAGGTTGTTTCTCTTAAATCCTTTATGGAGAATTTATTAGATAGCTATAATTTGACTGATTGAAGTATTGAAAAGTCATTTACATATAATATTAGAAATATGATTACGCTCTCACTAACCTTTTTGTATACATAAGATTCATCTTTACTTTTTATAAAATCAAACTCTTTGATTGTCTCAACAAAATAAAGATTCTAACTTCAAGATGCTTGCTTTATTCCATAAATGAATCGTTGTAGCTTACACACCTTGTTTATGTTTCCTTTAGAAATGAAACCTTCATGTTGTATCATATATACATCATTTGTAAGAATTTCATTTAGGAAGACATTTTTGACATCTATCAAATCTCATAATCATGGTATATGCTATTGCAAGCAGAATATTAGACTCATTTGTCTTTCACTTAAAGACCTAGTTACACCTAATGAGAATGATCCCTTCAAGTGTATCTACTAAGTTCCAAGTTTAGTAGATATGCATTGAGTCTATTTAAGATTTCATGGTTTTAAGCTAGTTAAAAGAGTCAACATCAGATATTGTCTCTTTATAACTAGTACGGTTATCATTCTCAACGATTAATGCATCATGTTTACCTTTTCATAAGGGATTTATATCTCATTGGCTTATGATGTATTCTACTAGACTTTCAGAGTTCTTGATCTTATAATTGTTCTATCGCCAATCTTTTGCATATTAATGGTAATTTAATATCATTTTGTGGTTCTAGAACTTTGCCAAGTTTCAGTTTACTCCCACTATCTTTTCTTAGAAGAAACTATTTCGCTAGAAAAATAGTGTTATATAAAATAAACAGATTTTGTTCACTTAGATCATAAAAACAATATCCCCTTATTTCTTTTGTATATCCCACAAATTTACATTTAATTAACCTTACATCCAGCTTATTAGTAGGCAAATGCTTCACATAAGTATTACAATCTCAAACTTTTATAAAGTTGAAATTGGGTCATTTGTCATGCCATATCTCATATGGTGTCTTGCTGATTAATTTGGATAAAAAATTATTTAACAGGTAAGTAGTTGTTTCTATTGCTAATACCCAGAACAATATTGGAAGATTTATGCAAACATCATTGATTGTACCATGTCTAACATGGCTCGATTTCTCCTTTTAAAAACATTAGTATTATGTTGTCCCTAGAAGAGTTCATTATGAAATGATGTCATATTCTCTAAGATAGTTTTAAAACTCATAGCTTAAGTACTCTCCACCTCGATCTTATCATAGTGTCTTAATACTTTTGCTGATTTGCTTCTCTACTTCATTTCTGAATTCTTTAAACTTTTCAAATGATTCAGACTTATACTTCATCAAGTACACCAAAACATGAACGATCATTATTAAAGGTTATAACGTAGAAGTAACCACCCTTTGTTTAAATTAACATAAAGCCATATATATCGGTATATACCAGCTCCAATAATTCAATTACACGTAGTCCTTTTCTAGTAAAGGGTAATTTGGTTATTTTCCTAATTCAATAAGATTTAAAAATTGCATATGATTCATAATCAAAGGAGTTTAAGTAATCATCTTTATGCAATTTTGTAAATCTTATTTTATTTATATGACCAAGTCTACAATGTTAATGGTATGACTCTTTTAGACTATCTTATTTGTTTATATTAAGGATAATATTATTTAATTTCAGAACATAATCCATTACTCAAATATTCAGTACCATAATAAATATTATTATATGATAGTGAATAACTATTGTTCTTTGTTATAAAATTAAATCTTTTCTTGTTTAAACAAGATAAAGCGATAATATTCCTACTAAGTATTAGAACATTAAAATAATTTCTAATTCTAGAATTAACATATTTAGTAATGACAGAAAATAAGTTTCCACAACTAAAGCAGCAATTCTTGCTTCATTTTTCACTCGTAAGTTAACTTCATCTTTATGAAGTCTTTTATTCTCGTTGAGGTCTTTCATATTATCACATATGTGAGAACCACAATCGGTATCTAATACCCAACTAGAAGATTTGGTATTATTAAGATTAACCTCAATCATAAATATACCAGAAGAAGAAGCAACCCCTTACTTTTTTCTTCTTTAAGTCCTCAAAGTATTTTGCACAATTCTCTTCCAATGCCTAACCTTGCCATAGAAGAAACACGTGTCATTATATTTCTTCTTGTTTACACCATCATTGAGCTTATGGGTGTTGACCTTTTGGGCCTTACCTTTGAACTTTTCTTAGGGCCATTCTTAAATTATTTAGAGTCATTCATAAGCATCACAAAATTTTTTTGTGATTTTAAGCCATTCTCAATTAGCCTTAACATATTAAGCAATTACGAGAATAAGACTCTAACAATGATTTCAATACAAGATCAATATATAATTGAGTCTTAGATATCTCATATCTTTCGTGCGAGCAAGTGCATCAAACAACTCTTTGAGATGATTGCGCTAGCATCCATAGACTTATGTTGGTTTTGCAACTATGATGACATTAAGCCCAGCATCATGTATACTACTGTTCATCATCATGAAGCTTCACTTAAGCATTATATTCTTCTTTGTTGTATTTTCGACAGGTTTTAGTAGAACACCTTGTTCCAGGACATGCCTTAGAACAATTCTTAGGTTGAGGTACTAATTCTAGCCAACTTATTAGCATCAAATATGCTTTAGAGGAATATATTTGTTACTTATTTTTTGTTTAGAAACCTATGTAAAGAATAAAGAATTCTTATTGGAATTATTGTATTGACGTAAACCATGAGATATTTAAACTTTTAATCTAATGATTACTCCCACTATTTTATTTGAATTTTGTCAACCCACTTAATGACAAAATTTGTCATGGGTTAGGATCCCATCTTACTTAAAATAAAATGACTACGAGGGTTACTCACTCTATTTAAGTTTGATTAGGTAGGTACTTGTTACCAATCACATCTTATTTAACTATTAAACTTATTAAGTTGACAACTCTTGTCATAATAACTCTTGTTATAGTAACTCTTGCCAATTATAGCTTATATGAAACTTAACATTTGCCACAAAAAAAAAATGATCATAACGAGGGCTAACTCATCAAGTATTTTGGTTAAGTCAAACCATTATTCATAACATAAACACATTCGATGTAAAACTTTGATCTTGATGAGGGCCAAGTAAACAAAGAATGAAAAAGAACTCAAGTTTATATTATAATAATGGAAGGCAATGGTATAGACTTAAATTATTCGAAGGAATTTTTGTTTTTAATTTGTTTTAAACTTTAGAATAAAGCATTTTGAATGAAAGAATACACGAATAGGTTCCCAAGAGAGTGGTAGGATCATAAAGGTCCCACTTAAAAACCAAATTCCTTAGGCTCTTATCACCTTTTTGACAGAGCTAATCTAGACATGTATCAATCAAATAAGCAACTAAATTTCAAGTTTATTAGTTCTCGAAATATATTTTATGTATTCTAAATTTATCATATTAAAATATTCATAATATTTTATTTTTAATTTTTTTATCCAATTTTATCAGATATATTTATCTTTTGTAGAGTTTTATTATGGTTAAATAAAATTAGATTACTAATCATATAATTCTAATCTTAATAGAATTTTAATCTAATTAAAGTTAAAAACGATTTTCACTTTTGAGATTAAGTTGTATACTAGTCTTATTAAAATTATAGACTTTTAATCTCATAAAAATCTTTATATTTTAATCTTATTAGGATACTTTTATCCTAATCTTATTAAAATTTAGTTTATTTAATTTAATTCGGAGACATATTCTTAATCTTATTAGGGAAGTATTTTATAATTAATTCTAATTTTATTAGATCTAGGATACTATTGAGTGTTTCAATTTATTTAAAAATCTAATTCAAAATATTGGATGCATGTAGATAACATAAATAATTAATCTAATTAACTATTTAAATTCTAATAATAAATAATTTATTATTATTACCAAATTATTAAAAATAATAATTTCATGCATCAATTATACATGCCATCATACTCAATTATCCTTTAATTAGCCCCATATTTAAGCATAATAAATATATATATATATAT
>JAXCLQ010022039.1:2698-31538 GCA_035584115.1 Cedrela odorata | reverse complement strand
AAAATATCAAACTTATATAAACCTTGGTTTTGGCCTACGTGAATGCGGAGAGAGAATTTTCCTCAAGAGTTGAGAGAAAATTATTTTAGCCAAAAGCTTTTAACTTTGTCTGTTTTCAAGAACTAGCATTTATGAAAAGACACACTACATAATTAAGATTTAAAGAAATCTTAAAACTCTAATTCTCTACCTTATCTGAATTACCATTAGAGGTTACACACTGAGGAGTTAATATAAAAAAAAGTGTTTGTGCAGTTTTCGTATTTGATCCACAACTTTTGGTTCAGATATCGGATTAATACGATTCAAAAAGATCTGGAAAGAAAACTCGAAGATCTACAACTTTTTATTAACAAAGAAATCTAGATTCAAACGTTTTGAAGGTCAAAATAGCAATTAAAAGTACGAATTTATAGACAATCCGAAAGAGTCTTAATTTATATTCATTGGTGGTGAAGATTTAAGATAAGATCTTAATCCTCTATTTTATATTTAATTGATATTATAAAGTATGTTAAATAAGATAATCTTAACATAAAAATTAATGAAATTTAATTAATATGATTAATTAAAATAATTTTTAAATTTTCACTACATATAATATACTTAATTCCCAATATAATATGCATGTATAGTACTGCATCTAATCTTTTCAATTTTGTCTCCTTTTATTTTTCTTACTTCATTATTGTTTTCCTCAACCTTTGTCCATACTGCTTGCAGGACCTATGTTTTTTATTTACTGTGGCCCTATACTTGTTAACGCATTTCTTTCAGTCCCATTCCTCATCATCTCCGGAAAACAGCAAATCCAGGAGTATGTTTTATTATTTCTTTCATTCATATAAGAATTTTCAGGTGCAAATATTTATATTTTATAAAAATTTGAACGTCTGCTAAAGAGAACGATTCTTCTTCGATCATACGTATTATTGTTTTTGTGTAGGAAGAAGAAGGGAAAGCATCCGAGTTATGGATTGTGGACATTTCCTCTACTTGTGGATGGACCACTTGTTGTTGTTAATGCAACCGAAATGATTGGAATTCTGTTTTTCGTTTTGTATGTTATATTGGCAGTTTGCTTTTATGCCGTGCGTGGAGTCCAAATATCTTCTGCGGAGACGCTGTGTGTTATTTCATTTAATTCAAACCTTCACTTTTCTCTCTGTTTTGGCTAAAACTTGTTTGACTTCACAAGTTTTTCTCTTCATCGATGATGAAAAGTGATTTTGGCTTAAAATCTCATTATTTTAAGTTAATATATCCCTACCTCTCTCTCTCTCTCTCTCTCTCTATCTATATAGCACTAAGGTATTTCATAAACACGAGATTAATCAATGCATATTAATTGTTCTTACAACATTTATTACGATGCATAACTATAAAAACAAAAACAGAGAAAACAACAGACACAACACAGGCAAATAACATTAATAATGACAATAATAAAAACAACTAATAATTAATTAAAACTGCAAATTTTGCTAGCCCAAGTAACCCTGAGCTTTCAGGCTTTCCACTGCCTCACGAACAGCAACTTCAACAGGAGTGAACACTAGCCCCAGATCGATCAGTTTCTTGGCTGCATTTGGGCAATCTTTCAGCCCTGGTTGAGTTTCCCCATTAAACCTGTTTGTTTTCCAGAAAAAAAAATGGAAGACATTAATATACATTTTGTTAAACTATAGTTTTTTAAATTATTTAAGCAAATAATTGTTAAACGATAAACATCGTCAACTCTGCTGTATTCGATTATGCAATTGCAAATACTTGCACAAAGTTTAGTATAGTTTTATCTTTATCAATTCTTTGTACAAAGAATCCAAATTCTGAACTAAGACCCTCTTCTAATTAATATGAACTTACCTGATTTTTGAAAATTTTTTTTACATGCCTATGTTTATTGTTAACGATTTATGATCAGGATTTACTTATTATATTCTCATTTATTAAATTGTAGTCTCGAGTTTTGAAAAGAAAAATGTGAACGTAGCATAAGAGGACTCCTTTTGTGTATATCCGAATTTTCTAAAATTCAGTCCAAAAAATCTCTGCACAAAAACTTTGTTAAAAAATATAATAACATCTAAATTATTTAGACAGTCTTATAGTGAATATATCAGATTTAGCAAACCTGTGAATTGCAAATTCAGGGAAGAGTTTGGAGACTTTCTCAGCAAATTCAGCAAACTGATAGATCCCATTGGTGCAAAGATGTCTACCAGAAGCAGCCGGAGATTCAAACAGCAAAACTTGTGCCTTTGCTACATCTTTAACATGCACAGCTCCCAACCAGTAATGCTCTTGTGTATCTTTCGAGCCCATCAGCAAACGATGCAATACAGCACCGCTTGCATTCATATATGGCTGTGGAAATGGCCCAAGAGATGTGGCTGGATGGATGGACACCACATCCAGTCCATTCTTCTCTGAAAATTCCCACGCTGCTTTCTCTGCCAGTGTTTTTGACATGGAATACCATATCTGCCATGCACAACAAACATCTCAATGAATGTAAGCTAAATTCTTCTAATTTTTATGTGAGCGGAATTCTTGAATCAATTAGTAAACACGATCTCATTGACAAACAATGAGAACAAAGAGCAATATGTAAAAATCACTTAGACCTAAAATTTTATGTTATTAAATAATTAAGAGCCCAACATTATTATCAAGTTAAGTTTAATAGGTCCTCGCATATGGGTTAACTCGCAGATCTAATGAATACGATTAAGCTAGTTAGATGTTGATCTGATTTACTCAAGATTTAGATCATGATTAACAAGAAAATTGATTTCAATGAAACTTTAGCAGGTAAAACTTCAGCTATTAAAAAATACCAACATAGCCAAGGGGCGGAGCTACAGTGGGTCTTACCTTAAAGAGAATATTTATAATTTTGCACTTACAAATAATTTTTTATTCTTTAGCCCCTTCAATTTTAAGACAAAAACGTTTTGCTCCTTAGTATATAAATTATTTTAAAGTATTAACTTTTTTAACTTTTCTTTTTAAACATTTTGGCCCCTAAACATAACTATTAATTAACTGAACACTAACAAGCTGCAACATGCACGTACGTACCTTGTTAGACTGGCAAAAATCAAGGTCAGTCCAGGAGGTTTCGTCAAAGACTTTGCCTTTAGGCCAATTGGGATTAGGCACAATGGCAGAAATGGAGCTGGTGAGAACAACACGCCTCACATTAAACTTCTTGGCAGCCTCCAAAACATTGAGCGTACCTTGGACTGCAGGAATCAGGAGCTCCTTTTCAGGATCCTTGGGATCATCCAATGTATTCGGAGAAGCAAGATGGAAGACGCCTTTGCAGCCCTCGATCGCCCTGGAAATGGCGTCGAAGTTTAAGATATCAGCCTCGTAAATTTTCAAGTTGAGATTGGTGGCTCCTGGAAGAGTGAACAAGTGAGATGCGTCAGTGCCTGGAAAAATGGCGGCGTGAATGGTGGTGTAGCCCTTTTCTAAAAGGGTTCGGACCACCCATGTTCCGATGAACCCGTTGGCTCCAGTCACGCACACTGCTTCCTTTTTTGGCCCTGTCATTTTTTTTTTCTTTTTTCTTTTCTGTCCTGCTGAGAGGATTGTGGAGTGTTGAGGGAATAGAGCTGCGATGATTTATAGGAAAATTCTTGACTACTTTCCACTTATTACACTTTTCTTTCTTTCTTTTTCTTTTTTTTTAGTTCTTGTAACATGTATATCTCAATCAATCATAAAAATGTTAGTACACAACTTAAATTAATTTAGTGTATGGTATGCGATATTAAAAACATTCAAATTTTCTCTAATCTATATAATGACAATTTTTTTTGAAAGAGAAAATATAAACCTTACACCCATCCAACCGACATGTACTTTTATACATGTAGTATAATTTTATTTGTGGGACGAGTTTACATCCTAGTAAGTAGTATGCATGGAAGATCTATACTTGAACAAGAAGATTTTATACAGATAGTACCCATGCATAAATTATAATTCTCTTATAATTTAAATTTTGTAACATGCAGTCATTAATATTAGTGTAAAATTAAGATAAATTAATATAATAAAAACAATAACGAAACAATAAACACGTGAAGCTATTATACATAAACAACATATTAGTAATATTATAGTAAATATATCATAAAAATTTATTTAAAAAAAAAATGAAGTGAGACATAGTGAGTGTTACTCCTGAGAACGGTATTAGTACGAGTCATAAAAGCAAGGATAAGGAAAAATAACAACTCCATCAACACACCTTGTCAAAATAAGGAAATAGAATAAGAAAGAATAAGAAAATAGAGTAAGAAATATTAAGCAAATCCATGCTAACACTTTCTTTAATTAAAATTTTGTTTGAGGTTGAGGTTTTGTGAGAATTAAATCATTATATATGTTAAGGACAAAAATGAGTGGCTTATCATTAAAAATTTGAGTTATTAAACACTTTACCTATTATATTTTTTAATTTAGTAAAATATAATAGTTTCAATTCGTAAAGAGAATTTTCACCTAATAGAAGATTGTCTTTCAATTCCCCTATTAGCTAATTCACAATAGAATATTTTTCCTTCGAATTACAAATATTAGATACACCAATAGTGAATGGATTTAAACACAAAATCACCAAAATACATTATATCATTTAATAAAATAGGGGAAGTACATATAATTTCCACTCAAGATTTTCTCTCAAAAAATGACGTAAAAAAATTCTTTCTAGCAAATTAATTGAGGATGATAGTAAAAATAGTCAAGGTTAAAAACATTGATATCTCACCTGAATATTATCAGACCCAGAAGTGGGTCACAAACAAGCCATTGAAATCTCACAATCACATGCATGCTCAGTTAATTCAGATCTAAAGTGTTACAAGCCATTGAAATATCACATGTTTTGTGCCTGTGGCTGACAAACATCTTTTGTTGCATCTGTTGCAGACGTCCAATATTTATTATTATATATGAATTATTGATCGACGACTGTGCTGTGATGTATCCTTTTCTTTGTTCAACAACTTCCTGAAAGGTTATAATGATGCAACTTCCACATTTTTGTATCTTCTCTTCTTACAATTCAATATATGTTTGGCTAGAAATTGAGATTGCCCCTTATCGTTTGCAGTACTTAGCTAACTTTCAATATTTCAATATCTCCTAGTCTTGATGTTCATTGGCTAGCTAGCAATTCTTAATTTTCCCTATTTAATCAACATATGTTTATATCAATTATCATATAATTTTATGATTTACAAGATGGTGCCAATATTCGATTTCATATCAGTTGAAACAAAAAAGCTTTTAACTTGGAAAAAAAGTAGTTTACTCTTAATTAATACCATATTTTGGATCAACAATCAAATATGAACTTAATTAGCAGGCAATGAGCTCAGAATCGCGCTGCCAAAATGTTCCGGATAAGCTTAATTTGAACTCTTTTTTGTCAAATTTTTGGGTATAATATATAATTTTAAAGCTTTCGATGAAATTTTGGTAATTTAAAGTAAGGGTGACAATTCAAATTATTATATAGTATTTGTATCGTATTGTATTCAAGTTGTGTCAAATAGAGGTTATCTCAAACCCGATCTATTTAATAATCGTGTTATGAATTGAAAATTTTAATTTATCACAATTATTAAACGATTAAATAGGTTATAATCGTATAATTCATTTAACATTATATATATATATATATATATTGTAATATATTTTTATAATACTTAGGATACAATATATTCAAATATTAATCAATTTTATTATAAATATAATTAAATATTTTTTAAAACATGATAAATTTAATTTTTAAAAATACCAAAAATATAAAATAAATTTATTAAATCATAAATGAGTTAGTATATTATAATTATTAAAATAATTAATTGTGTCATAAATGAGTTACATGTGAAGAATTCTAAATTTGAACCAGACATAATAATTAATCGTGTTTTTTTATTTAATAATCTTATTATTTTATATCAATTTAAACTCGTAAATTCGTGTCGTGTTCATGTTGGCTTGGTAGATGATGTCAAAAATTGTCACTCTAATTTAAAGCCTTAAATTGTGTTTGAAATTAGTACATATATATTGAGATTCTAATTTTGTATTGGGAAGTCGGATTTAAATGCTATTTCATTCATTTTATTTCGATCATGTAAAAATAATTTGAATTTGTCTATTTTTTTATAATTATTTTGAGTAATTTTTAAAATTTAAATATAAATCGTTGGCGAAGCTCTAATTAGAAATCTTTGATTAGACTCCGTTACGGATTGAGATCAATAAATACCCAAATTAATTACATAGAACGGTTGGGAACGATAAATAAACACACGAAGTAAATGCAGACAATCCATGAATAGTTCTGTCCCCCAAGCTGCAGTAACAATGAATAATTTAATGGAGGAGAGGAGACAACTAAAGAACACTAGTGGTAGTACTGAATGTGAATGATCACCAACCATATGCTTTTCCAACATTTTTCACAAGCTAGATGACTGATGGAAACTCAATTATTTAGTTATTTAAATTTGAAAGTTCACTGGCACCTCCAAGAAATATGTCGGCCTGGCATAAACGATTAGAATATTTAAATAAATTCTATTTGAAGAATTAGATTTAAGATTAAGATGATCAATAATACTTTTGTACCATGATTAAGTAACAATATTTTTTTATACTAAAATACTGTATTATACTTAATCTTTCAGTATCTTTTATTACGTGCGAGAGACTGGAGTATAAAAAAATTTGGTGTAAATCAGCAGTATTTTTAATAACTACACTGATTTGCTGCAAATAACGTCGTATTTTGAACAACATTAATTTATATTTTATAAATTGAGAGTGTTTGCACTTTAGAATTTTTATGTACATACATACATGTACTTAGAGTTATTATTTCGTGCAAGCTCAAAATCTTGACCAGCAATTCTCTCTACTTAAGAAATTGCTAACAAAATTTGCACAATCAATGTAAAAAAAAAAAAATAATAATAATAGGGAGATAATTTTTTTATACATTTGAAAGTGTTGTCCCAAAAAATACCTCAACTTCAAAGCAGTCGAACTCTGAAGACGATTGTTTGTTAGATCATTTTATGCCTGAGTTTGAACATTAATTTTGTGTGCTTTGTCAAATTTTATACCATCATCCTTATTTCTCCTTTTCTGCACATTTTCTTTCCCCAGCAGCAACCATATATGCATGCAAGCTAAGAAAAACCCTTCACAAAATTCAATAAAGACAGTAAAAATTCAAAGCCAGGTACGCGTAGATGAAATAACTACAATCCCAGGCGATATATTATTTTAAGTACCGACCAAACCTGCCATGAGATTCCACAACCTCTAGACACAGCACGGGGTGCGTAGAAGACAGAAGAATCATTCATAATTTTTTCACGAGGCCTACCCTCTTGCTGCAATGGCTCCTCTGCGGAAGCTGTAATTGTAGTTTCTCGATCGATGTTATATATATTTTCCTTCAACTTACAAGAATAGACAAGTAATGATATTCTCCACGTAGTAGACGAGATGTTAAACAGTAATTTAGTTACAAATAAGCAATCAACAAGGTAATTAAACTAATACAAAAACTTATAATTAATTAATCACTTGCGGCAGGTTTCGACAGGACCAATATAATTTCACTACGGATCCACAAGGGAAGACGTGAGACTCAAAAGTACATCCACAGATCTCTATTGCTATAAAACGATCAAGAATGAAGAGAAATATTCCTCCGGTTGTTGATATATGTTAGGAAGCAACCATTATCAGTATGTTTGTAAAAAATATATATATTTTTTGTGTGATTAAAATATGGTTGTATATCACAATAATTAGCACAAAAATAAAATATCAAAAAATCAAACAACCACAATAGAGATGATGAGAATTGGCCCCTCTGAATTAATCTCCGTTGCTCACATATTGCTAACAAAGATCTTAAGCTTCTGGGAATTCAATCAAAAACTGATATAGAACAATGAACTAACCAGAATAATTCTCTGAGAAATTTAATCAAACACCAAGCAATCAACACAAGAACATTACGTAGTTCAACTAAGAAACTTGGCCTACATCCATGGCAAGAACAACACACAATCTTCTATTTATTATTTCACTTGAACAATACAAGAATTACACAGCAAAACAACCAAGAAAGTTTTACAGAAGAAAGATAAAAGAAGAAAAACTTGAATACTCTCAGATTTTATTCTCTCTCTACCCTCTCGGTTTCTCTGTTTTTCTTATTTAATAAACCCAAAAATAGAAAATAACAAATATAACAGACTCTGTTTCTAACAAGAATGAGAAACTAATGCTGACTATTCCAGGTTAGCATGCCCTGTCATCTTCACCATGTCAGGTTCAGCTTCTTTATCACTTCATAGCAGAATTCGAAACACCAAATTCTCCGTGCACCAATTTTAACGTGAAAAATTTCACATTAAAAAACCAACAGAATTATAGTTCAAAATTAACTTTTACTGTATCAAATAATGATATTACAATCAAATATCTCTCTAAAACAGTATTATAAACTCACAGCATTAAAAAAATAATGTTTTTGATGTTCTACAAAAATAAAATGGTCTTATCCAGTCAGTTACAAAAAAATAAAAAAATTGTAAGAGAGATGCTAATTACTTACTTATTACTCCTACAACTTCTTCCTTTCTCTAATCTCTTTTTTTTTTTGTTCTTTACACTCACGAATGTGATTTTTTTATATGTTTTTATATATTTAAAAACATGTCTAATTACAATATATTAGATATAAAATACATCTAATTTTTTCAATTCTTATATTAATCGTTTATAGTTTTGCGTTCACAACTTTTATATTTTAAATTATGTTATTTATTTTAAATTTTACGTTTTCATGTTTCAAACTTTTTATATTATATATTTCAAATTTTTACGTTTTATATTAAAAGATATAACATGGGATATATTATAGTCAAGTCCTCTAAAATATAAAGTAAGCCACCATTTATATAGATTTTTGTTTTCCTTTACTTCTTCTAGTCTTATGGGTATGTTTGTTTTAAAGAATGAAAAGGAAAAAGGAAAAAAAAAATAAAGAGAAAAAGAAATAAAATAGTTTTTCATTATTTGATTGCACCATGGTATCATTAATGGAAATGAATTTATTACTTTTTATTTAGACATAAATATCATTTACTTCTCAATTTATTGATATTTATTAATAAATTGAAATTTTCAATTAATTTTTACTTTTATTTTTAAAATTTAATAATTATCATAATAAATGTTTAATAAATATATTTTTGTTAATATTCTCAAATATAAATATATGTTTTATTAATTAATTATATTTTATTTTGACAAAAATAACTTTTTTGATTGAAATACTTTATACATTTCATAATTTAAAAAATTAAATTAACTTCAATTTTATTTTTAATTATGAAATAATCGAATCCTATAAAATTAGTAAGTAATTTAGTAACAAATATTTAAAATTATACTATGTAAATATATTTGTGAATTAAAAAAATATTCTACAAATAATAAAAAAAATATTTTATATTTTGGATGCATCTCTTATTTTTATTTAAAATTTATAAGTTCAATTGCATAACAATTTTCATGTATAAATTGATTTTGAACACAATCTAAACTTAATATTTATATATTTAAGTGTTTTTAATTAGTTTTTAAAAGTGTATTTAATTTCTAATAATATTTATAAAATTTATTATAACTACCAATAAAATTACCTTGCTTTGGTTGGTAGTCAGTTTATCTTTAAATAAAATTAAGAAAAAATAAAAATATAATTATATCAATAATTATTTTTATATAATTAAAATTAAATTTTATATTACTATTATACATTATTATTATTATATATAATTAAACTAATATAATAATTATTTATTTAAAATACTTAGTTAACTAAAAACAATTGTATTAAATAGTTAAAATAAAAAATTATAATAAAATACATAGATTAAAGATAAAATTTGAAGTTCATTATTTGAAGGAGGTGGAATAAAAAAATTTCACCCTTAGTAGAGAAATTCTCGATCCCCCATTCGACGTAAGAATCCTCTTTCCCTTTCCAATCACCAACATGTAGAGTGCCAGGAAGACAACAAATTAAAATTAAACTGTGTGATACTTGATATGGGTAGTAGAAGCACAACTCCAAGTATTTTATATGTTCTATCAACACACTAAATGTTATACCATAGATTTAAGTACCGTTGATGTAAGCTAACATTTTTATTGGCAAATAGGCAATTTCCATGTCTATAGGTACCCAAATATTTATTACTTCTTGAATAATTTCTCTTTTTAAGTTCAGTCTTTGTAGTCGTTTGTAATTCATAAACATTTCGATTGCTAGCCAATTTTTTTTTTTTTTTCTAACATATCCTTACTAAATCATTCAAGACTTGGATTGGAGATGAATATAACTTATGTGAGTTCTCAGTACTTACCTTTTTATTCTTAGGTTGTAATTGCTATCTAATTATTAGGCTCTGTCTTTAAACCTGTTTTGGAAATTCACAAATTATTTTAACTGCAATACTTCCTAATGCGTCAAATAGTGTGATTAAACTCTCTAAATATTAATCAAATTCAAACACTAATTGAATTTAATTGTCGTTACCACCGTAATTAACATATTTGAAAGATTCTTGGAAGTCTCAATTTTTTTAATCAAAATACTTCCCTCATCAATAATCTCATGAACAAAATGGTATCGAATATCTATATACTTCGTCCGAACAAGGCATGTTGGATTTTTCGCTAAATGAATAACACTTTGATTGTCAGAATAAATACTAATATTCTTATAAGCAGTACCCAACTCTTCTAGTATTCCTTATAACTAAATAATTTCCTTCATAACCTATGTGATTGTCATATATTCTCTATCTCTGTAGTACATAAAGCAATTGTAAACTTCAAAAGTAAACACATACCCTATAGTAGATCTATGAATATTCAAATCACTTACATAATAAGAATCAACATACTCAATAACATACTGATCCCAATTTTTCTTACTAGCAACCTTGAATCCTTCTAGTTGAGTCATATAAATTTTCTCTTCCAAATTACCATGTAAAAATGCAACTTTTACACCAAATCCAATCGAGCTACTAAGGCCAACAAAATTCTAATCTATCCCTTCTTTCTGTGTTCAATATTTAGCCACCAATCTTGCCTTTTAGTGAACATAAAAAAATCCACGTTTCTTTGTACATACCCATTTGCACTCAATTACTTTTTTTTATTCTTTGATAATTGAGCTAGCTCCCAAGTTTCATTCCTCTAAAGAGATTTCATTTCATCAATCTTAGCGTTCTTTCGCTAGTTAAATTTTGGACATTGAACTGCTTCTTTATAAATGGAAGGAACATAATCAACTACAACTAAAAGTGTATAGTCCACCATGTTAGCAAATCGAGTAGGTATGCAAATCTCACGTCTTGGCCTATTAACTGCAATTGATTTTTGTTGTTGTTGAGATTCTTGAGTGGAAATCTCTTATTCATTTTCACCAACCTCCTTTGTCAACTGTTTCAGCAATTTTGACTAGGTTAATGGTTGTCTTAAACTCCACATTCTTCTGAGTATACTCCACCTGTTTTCACAATACTATTGATATTCTTTTTTTTTTCCTTCAATATTGTAGATTAATCAAATGTAACATCTATACTAAAGACAATTTTCTTAAGGCTTGGACACCAAATGCAGTATCCCTTCACCCTCAAATTAATCCCTATGAAAATAATTTTCTTGGCTCTAAGATCTAATTTAAACTCCCTAGCATGATATTAAGCAGTGGAACCTAAAACATATAAAGAGTCATAATCATTAACAAGTTTTCCAAACCATACCTCTAATGGAATTTTTCCCTCAACCATTGTTGACGGAATCAATTAATGAGATAACATACATAAGTCATTGCCTCAGCCCAAAATTCTCTGTCTAACCCAACATTTGACAACAAACACCGAATCTTCTCTAATAATGTCTGGTTCATGCGTTCTACCATCCCATTATACTATAGTGTATTTCTAACTATGAAGTACCGTACAATACCTTTATCTTGATACACTTTTATAAATGGATCACTATAATACTCACCACCATTATTTGATTTAAGTTGCTTGATCTTCTTATCAGTTTGTTCTTAACAATCTTTTTCCACTTAAGCAAGGCATTAAGCATATCGTTTTTAGTATTTATAGTATACACCCAAACTCTTTTTAAAAAGTCATAAACAAAAGTAACAAAATAATGCTTACTTCCTAAAAATATTGTCTTGGTAAGTTACCACACATATGAGTGAACATAATTTAGAATACCTTTAATATTATGAATCGTAGTGCCAAACTCCACTTTCGTTTGCTTTCCCATAATACTATGCTAAAAAAATCCAATTTGCAAGTTTTGACACTTTCCAGCAAGCCTTGTCTCACCAAACTTACAAAGGCTTTTTCATCTGTATGTCCCAACCATATATGTCATAACCTGATCATCTGAATCTGCTTTATTCTATGAAACTATAGCTGTTTATAGAGTAATTGTACTACAACTATAGTAGTACAAGTTATTTCTTTTTGTACCTTTCATAATCACAATAGTACCTGGTGTAACCTTCAGAATCTCATCTTTGATAGACACAAAATAACCTTTAAAATTCAAGGCACTCAAAGAGATTAGATTTTTTTGCAAATCTGGTACATACCAAACATTTGTCAAAACTCTAGATCCATTTTGATTCCTCAGCCAAATTGAACCTATCCCAACTGTTTTACATGAATTATAATTACCCATGTAAACGACTCCATGTTCCAACTCTTTAAAATTGAAAACTATTCTTTATGAGGACATATGATAAGTAAATTTTGAATCCAAAATCTACTCACTAAACCTAGATGTTGGCAAAAAGCTAACCTATGTAAAATTTGTTATATCTTCATCATGCTCTAGTACATTTGCATCATAATTAGTTTTACTCTTACATTTTTCTTTCTTGTGCAGCTTATAACAATCTTTTTTCCAATGCCTTTTTTCACGAAAAAAACACATTCATCTTTATCAGGCCTTTTCCTCGAATGTGGTCTTTCTCTTTTCTTTTATTTACAACTCTAACTTCTTCTTCTTCCTGTAAGTGTTTTTGTTGCTGACCCATCCCTATTCTTTTTCTGATATTTCTTTCAAATTTCATAATTGTGTAATGCTGCACATACTTCTTCAAATGACTCTTTTTTTTTTTTTACCATGAATAAGTATTATATACAAATGATCTAAATCATTAGGAAGAGATCTAATTAACAACATAACTTTTTGCCCATCTTTGAAAGTTTCATCCAAATTCAACAAATCGACTATGTAACAGTTGAAGTTATCAATATGATCACTAATACTCATACCTAGTTTCAACTGAAGCTGATAAATTCTCTTTAACAAATAAAGTTGATTCTTAATACTTTTCTTCATATATTTGTTCTCCAGCGCCTTTTACATTTTGCTAGCAGATTTTTTTTCGTGAATGGATACTTCTTTTCTCTATAGAGATACGAGCGAGTCATACCATAAGCTTTCACATTCAACATCTCTTAAACTCTCACACTGATATCTTTTGGTTTTGTTTTTTCTAGAGCTATATCCAAATCTTGTTGACATAAGCCATCCATTACCTCACTCTGCCACAAGTTGAAATTATTTTGACTATTAAATTTCTTCACATCAATTTTTGCATTTGTCACAGATATCATCTTTGCTGGTATGGACGATAATGCTACCATTTCTACAATTTCTGTTCATATTATAGCTTGGTATATAAATAAATAATAATCAAGAGACAATTCCCTAAAAATAGAATTTCTTTATATTTTAATTATCCTACAATAATACCCGAGCTTTAAACTGTCTATAATATTCAATAACTATCAAACGACCAGAACTATGCCAAACATATAGCTCTGATACTATTTGTTATGCAGTGAAATCTTTCTCTTTTTATAATAACGAACATACAACCACAAACTATTGTTATTGAAATATAAAACTAATAAAGCATAAAACAATAAATGCAATAATGAAAAAAAGAACATAAAATTTAATGAGATTAGGTATAAATATCTATATCTTGTGGAGCTGCTGAAACTTTCACTATCATCCAAATAAAGCACTTTACAATCTGGGCTAAATTGCAAAACCTAAAAACAAATGAGACACTAAAGAGAAAATTCAAACTATGAAGGCCTATATGATATTAAACCCTCAAAGACTATTAATACTCACGTAAAGATTCAATTGATTTTATTTAAGATATATATATATATATATATATATAATAAACAAATGAATTTCTTTTATAAGCACGTCTATTACCCAAGAGAAATACCACGGATACTAGATTTTTTAGTTTTTGGCTAATAAGCCAATAAACCAACATATTATAATGCTTATTTTTCTTATAGATATTATATAAATATAAATTAAATTTTTTTTTAACTCTGGTGTGAGTATGATTAACACTCTAATTCTCTAATTCAACTTTTTTTTTTTTTACAAATATCATATACGTGTATCACTCGTTTTTAATACCATGCATTTATTTGAAATGGTTCATATTTATTATTTATGTTATTCTTACTCAACAATTAATGTGTGTGTGTGCTGTAAAAGGTAATAAAAATATTACATGCGTGTAAAAGATAATAGATATTAAAAAATAAGTAAAAATAAATGTTTGATAAAATATTTTAATTATTATATTTCAAAAATTAAAAATATATAACCATTTTATTTTTTAATTTTTGTATATAAAAAAGTACCTTTTGTTAATATTATTTTTATAGAATGTTATTTTGATAAAATGCTAGGACATAACGTCGGATGAGACTATGGATATAGTTAAGTTTAAAAATTACAAGTCATAAACTTCTAAGGAGAATGAGTGATGTAATTATACATAGAAACATTAATATTTTCCTCATTGTATAGATAAGCCGTTGTATAATATTATACATCTTCCCCACATGCATTACCTAGTTCACCTAGTTAAAGGAAATGCAGCACTCATTAGACCATATGGAGCAAGGTCAAATGTGAAAAGAACCAGCTCTAAGATTTCAAAAGAAGACAATACAGTTAGTTTTGCTAGGTCATCATAGTATAGCAGACAATAGCAATGTTGCTGCAGCAGGTCTCGTAGCAGCCTCAAAGACTAGCACCAACATCTTTTTTGTTTGCCTTTTTTTAGTTTCTTTGTATATATATTCATTCCTTCTTATTTTGTAAATACAAGACAATGAATGTAACTTAAATTCCTTGTAATACGTTTCTTATCATCAATACAAGAGAGTTAATCTATTTTCTGTTTGTTCATCACAAAACACTCAAAATTTCAACTTGACGTCAGAGCACTGATCCATTTCAGTATACATGGCAACGAGTGATCATTCAAGTAACTCAACTTAAGTTAACATGTCATCTCAAAACACATCAAACACAAACAATAATGCTCTATCATTTCCTAATACAATCAAGCTAAATGATGGAAACTTTCTACCGTAGAAATCACATGTTCTACCATATGTAAGAGGTAATGATCTTGAAGATTTTCTAGACATCAATGTCACACCACCACACAAATATAACATTTCAGTTGATGATGAGAACAATAACATTATAACTATAAATATAATCTACAAAATCTGGAAAAAACAAAATCAACAACTCATGGCATGGTTACTTTCCACACATGGTGAGCCTATGTTGGCAGATGTAGTGGGGTGTTCCTCTTCTACATAGTTGTGAGAAACACTTACCAAAATTTTTGCTACAAAATCAATGGCAAAGATTGTCAATCTGCGCAATCTTATTTCCTCTACAAAGAAGGAAAACATGAGCATGACACAATACTACATGAAGATCAAAGGAATGGCCAATGCACTCAGAGCTGTTGAAGACTTTGTCAACGATAGAGATCTTATACTTTACCTTCTTAGTGGTCTACGAAAGAATTATGATTCAGTTATTGTAAACATATCCTCCAGACCATAAACATCTGCAGTGGAAGAAGTATATTTTATGCTTCTCAGCCAAGAGAACAAATTGGAGGCTTGGAATGGAACTCTCAGCTCAAGCTTTTAGTAAGAAATCAGTGCTAACTATGCATAAACCAACTCGAACCAAAAGAAAAACTGGAACACAGGAAATTAGAACAGAGGAGTACACAATACTGATGGTAGAGGCAGAGGCATAAACTTAGAAGGAAGAAGCAGATCCTCTAAACTAACTTGCGAAATTTGTTTGAAGACAGGTCATGTTATTGTTGAGTGTTGGCACAGATACAACAAGGACTACTCACCCCAGCAAGCTAAACAAGATGCGAAAGGAGCATATATTACCACACCTGAGACAAATGTTGATCCAGCATGGTATGTGGATTCAGGTGCTACTAATTATGTTACAAACTCTTTGAAAAACCTGCAAATCAACCAAGAATACAATGGAAGTAAGCAGATCTCAGTAGGTAATGATCAGTGTTTATCTATTTCACATATAGGACACACAAACATATCCACATAATCTACACATGACATACTAAAGTTAAATAAAGTTCTTTATGTTCCCAAAATCACCAAAAATCTCCTTAGTGTTTCTCAAATTTTGAATGATAATGATGTCTTAATCATATTCTACAAAAACTCTTGTGTTGTGAAAGATCTAAAGAATAGAAAAGTTATGCTTCTAGGAGTGATTAGGCAAGGCTTGTATTAGTTGTTGAAGTGTCCAATGTTGAGTTCACAGTCATTTTTTTTGGTCAATTTAACTTTCTTGTCAAAACCTTTATGTTTTAGTTCAATTTCTGTTAAATTAGGATCAAAGTCTGTTCAGTCATCAAAAGATTCGATAACTCAAAAGGCCCTAGACTTATGGCACAAAAGGTTAGGTCATCATAATATGAGTCATTAAGAATCCAATCTCCAATTGTATTGATTATAAAGAGATCAATGAAAACACTTTAACAACAACTTTATTAACTTTTTGTTCTGTTTGCAAGTTTGGTAAAATGCATAAAGAACCATATAAAATCACAGCCACTAAATCAAAAAAACCCTTTGAGATCATGCACACTGATCTAATGGGTCCAACACTTGCATTTCAGTAAATGGATACAGGTTTTACATAGCCTTTGTAGATGACTATACAAGGTTTACACGAATATATCAAATTGTTTACAAATTTAACGCTATCACAACTTTTAAGCATTTTAAAAGCCTTTAAGAAATTTGAACTTAAAATCAAGTCAATTCAATGTGACATGAGGGGTGAATTCAAAATATTTAAAAATTTGCTAGTTGAACATGGAATTGCCCTTAGATATGCATGTCTTTACACATACAACCAAAATAGAAAGATTGAGAGGAAGCATAGACATCTTGTGAAAATAGGATTGACTCTCCTTACTCAGGCAAGCATGCCCTTAAAATACTAGTGGGAAGCCTTCTATGCCTCCATTTATTTGATAAATAGGATGCCAACACCTGTGCTATCATTCAAGTCCTCTTTTGAACTCTTGTTAGGCCAAAAATCATATATCAAATTCTTAAAGGTTTTCGGTTGTGAATGCTACCCCTTTTTGAACCATATAACAAGAATAAATTTCAATTTCACATATCAAAGTGTGTTTTCATAGGATATAGCAACCAACATAAGGGGTATTTTTACTTGTACTCTTCCAAAAGAATCTATATTGCAAGAAATGTAGTATGTAATGAGGACAATTTTCCTTTCTTAGATGATCCCAACTTCTTCCTTAGATTTCCAAAATAACAAATGATTTCCAAGGGTCTCAGCATTCTCCTTATACAATTTCAAATTGGTTCACCAGTGAACTCAGCAGTAACACTCTACTAGATGCAAGTCTTGTCCTATATATTCAAGATGTAGACTCTTCTTCTTCCTCATACAATAGTTCTGAAAGAAATCAATCCTCTCAGTCTTTATTGTGCACTCTATTTTTAGATACAGGCCTTTCAAATACAATCCATCAAAACATAAATTCATATTATCAACAAGATACACACACTCATGATCTTTAGCAACGTGGTCATCTTACGGTCACAAGAAGCAAATCAAGCATATTTAGAACAAAGTACTACCTGGTTGAATCAGCTGGAGATTCAAATGTTGAAATTCCTGTAAATAAAGAAGAAACACTAAGAAGTTAGAAGTGGAAGTTTGTTATGGAACAAGAACTGAATGCATTAGAGAAAAACAAAACCTAGAAGCTTGCATGTCAAAATCCAGGGATGAAAGTAGTAAGAAGCATATAGATCCCTAAAGTGAAACAAAATGCAGATAGGAGCATTCATAAGTATAAAGCAAGACTGGTAGCTAAGGGTTATTTACAGACCCAAAGTATAGATTTTTTAGAGACTTTCAGCACTATAGTGAAGCCTGTAACTATCAAAATTGTCTTGAGCTTTGCAGTACATTTAGATTGAAAGCTAAGGCAAGTGGACATTAATAATGTATTCTTGAATGGTGAACTACATAAAGATGTGTATGAAATAACCACTAGGTTTTGAAGACCCAAAGAAGCCAAACCATGTTTGCAAATTAAAGAAAGCTCTTTATTAGCTAAAATAAGCACCAAGGGCTTGGTTTGACAAACTGAAAACTGCTTTGAGAGATTGGAAGTTTGTAGACTCTAAATCAGACACCTCACTCTTATATAAAGGATGTGGGAAAGACATAGCATTGATATTAATTTATGTGGATAACATTATTGTAACTGTGAGCAATGATGAACATATTGAAGACTTGATCAACAAACTCAACAAAACTTTTGCTCTGAAAGACCTAGGTAAGTTGAGTTACTTTCTCGGGTTTGAAATCAAAAGAAAGCATGATGCTTTAATTATGAGCCAGTTAAAACACATTGTTGATTTATTGGTGAAGACCAATATGTTAGAATGCAAACGTGTCACCGCTTTAATGATAACATGCACTAAGTTGAGTAAATTTAGTGGCAAACCCTTGCAAGACAAAACTTTCTACAGATCAGTAATTGGCTTTTTGTAGTATGCTACTCTGTCTGTGCCTGATATCACATTTGCTATGAATAAATTGAGTCAATACATGAATGAGCCTAGTGATGTTTACTGGAATGCCTGCAAAAAAGTGCTAGGGTACTTGAAACATACTTGGAACTATGGACTTGTATTCAAGAAAGCAAATGACTTGAACCTTGTAGGCTTCTCAGATATTGATTGGGCATCAGATCAAGATGACAGAAGGTCTACGAATGAATATAATGTGTTTTTGGGAGGAAAACTAATTTCTTGGAGCTCGAGGAAGCAACAGGTAATATCAAGATCAAGTATTGAAGCAAAGTACAGAGCACTAGCTCAAGTTAGTGCTAAACTGTGTTAGATCAGGTCACTCCTCACAGAGATTAAAGTTGAATTCACAAGTCCCTCAACAATTTGGTGTGATAATCTTAGTGCAGCAGCTTTGGCAACAAATCCTATGTACCATGTTAGGACAAAACATATAGAAATTGACATTCATTTTATGAGGGACAATGTCTCAAGTAAAGAATTAAAACTTCTTTTTGTACTTAATGAAGATCAAATGGCTGATGTATTCACAAAGCCACTTAATGTTTAGACATTTGAAAAATTCATAAGCAAACTCAACCTTGCAGAAGATTGGCTGAGTTTGAGGGGGAAAGTTAAAGGAAATGCAGCACTCATTATACTAGAAGGAGTAAGGTCAAGTGTGAAAAGAACCAACTCAAAGATTTCAGAAGAAGACAATAGAGTTAGTTTTGCCAGGTCATCATAGTTACAACAAACAATAGCAATGTAGCTGCAGTATGTCTCGTAGCAGCCTCAAGGATCAGCAGCAACATCTTTATTGTTTGCATTTTTTCAGATTCTTAGTATATATATTCATTCCTTCTTCCTTTGTAAATACAAGACAATGAATGTTAACTTGAATTCCTTGTAATATGTTTCTTATAATCAATATAAGAGACTTGATCTATTTTCTGTTTATTCATCACAAAACACTCAAAATTTCAACTCACCTTTCAATTTATTTACGAGATAATAAGCACTCATATCCCTAAATTCTAACAAACTCATAGAGATAAATAATTTATAATTTATTTTATACAAATCTTTATTGTTATGTTATGTTAATGACTATTAATAAACTCGTTTACATATATAATTACATCCTTTATATTAGTTATTTATTTATTTATTAAAATCAGATAAATATACATAAAAAAATTCTTAAATTTTGGTACGAGAATAATTTGAATCTTAAATTTTTAATACAATTAAAAAAAAGTTTAAAACACAACAACTTGGATTGAAAAGGACAGGTAAACTCAAAAACCTTAGAACATATTATTCTAGAATCTAACCCACGAATTTCTTATCTCGACCACTTAATTTTTTAAGGTTCTATTACCATAACATAATGCAAGAATCTGTGAAAAAAGATTGCATATTATATTATTATTTACAATTTTACTAAAGCACAGGGATTCACATATTATTATTCTATTTGTTTATTACTGTATATTAGGGATGACAAAATTACCTGGGCCTGCACGGGCTTGAGCTCGGCCTGAGTAAAATAAATCGAGTTTGGGCTTCAATTTCCAAGCCCGTACTATTTCGGGCCTAGACCTAGGTATGATTATGGATACCCGGATGTGACCCAACCCGAATTGAAAAAAATCAATTTATTTATTTATATTATTTTAAATTTATTTTTAGGTGGTATAATTCTTGAAAAAAATAAATTTTTGTGTTTGTATTGTTTACATTTAGTTTTATGACTATACTATTGTATTTTTATAATTCTAGTTGATTGAAAATATATATTAGATACTTAGACTTTTAATATGTATTTAAATTTGTGTAGTTGTATTGTATTTTAATAATTTAATATAAGTAATATTGTTAATTTTTAAAATTTTTAATGTGTTGTAATAATATTTTTTTATTTTAAATAGATTTTAAAATTTTTAAAATTTAATGTGTTTAAAAAGGTTTTATTTTATTTTTTTTTTAAATATTTTTAAAAATTCTTGGCTTATCAAAGCCCAGCCCGGCCCGGGTCCCATTTGGACCAGGCTTTTGCGGATTTGGGCCTTATAGGTTGATTGCCGGGCCGGTCTTGGACTTTGTCAAGCCCGGCCCTGCCAGCCCAATTGCCACTCCTACTGTATATGCCAACGAGGAAGAGGACTGTGGACCAGAAGAAACTACCAAACAAGCAACTGCATACACATAATAATTGAGTGGGCCTTTCTTTTTCTTTATCATTGACATTCACAGGGAGCACCACCTAATTTTCCTATATCCACTTCACATCCACTGTCTATTCTATGTTATGCTTTCTTCTCTATCTTCTCTTTTCTCACCTGCTTACTTGTAAATAAAGGCACCACTCATTTTTCCACATAAATCATTTTCTTCTTCCATGTCCAATTTATCTTTTACTTTGAATATGATTGTTAGCATCAATATGGTAACTTGGTTGCACTCTGTGACTGTGACAGCGAGTATGAAATAGCACGACAAACACAGATAGTTGCCTTTTTCATTTATCCACACTTGTTGCTGTTAATTCTCGTGGCAATTCATTTCTTATCAGTTTTTAAGTAATCAGTGGTAGATTTTTTTTAAAAATTTTTTTATGAGGTTTCATTTTTTTTATTTTCATTAGTGTTGTAAATTTTGATGTGTATAGTGACAAATCCAGGATAACACGGTACCGAGTTCCACAAATTTTGGATTTTTTTTCATCTCTACGTGTCTTTATGTAGCTTTTGGTCCTCTGGATTCAGTCATTAGTAGTCAGAGACTGAGAAGAAGCAAGAAAGGTTTAATTTTTTTTGCCATGGATGAACACTCAGTTCATAAGCCTCTTCTTCAAAATGGAGGTGTTGAAACTGTTTATGACAAGGAGACACCTCTGTATGTATCATTAGTAAAATGGGTTCTCAGGATTTTAATGTGGGTGTGTTTTGTTTCATGGATTGCTCTCTTGTTTGTGTACCCATCTGAATTTGGCAATCAATTAATTGAGAAATTGAATCGAGCCACCTCTGGAACTGTTTTTGGGATTACAGGTTGGAAAATTCAAGCAAAGCTTTTCTTTCTTCATACTTTATCTTATAACTGCTGTCTTATTACTGGTCTGAAGTTTGATACTTGGAATTGCAGGAAGTATTTTCTTGGTATTCGGTGGACCTGTTGTTGTTATTGCATTTCTTTCAATAGTACATCTTATTATCTCTGGGGAAGAGGAACTTCAAAGGTATGTCATTTTGTAGGTACTACCTGCAATTCTTTGAAATTGAAGACATGCCAATTGCATGTGTTGTTTTGTAATTTAAAATTTTGGTTATATAAAGGAAGAATACTTCAAATCATCCACGATTTCGGTTGTGGACGTTCCCAGTTCTTGTTGATGGACCATTTGGGGTTGTTTCAGCGGCTGAGTTTATTGGGATTCTGCTTTTTGTTGTGTTTATTTTCTGGGCTGTTTATGCTTATACCATGAGGAATATCAGTCTCCTATCCAAATTCCAGGTTCCTTCTAAAGAGCACAGGTGCAATATCTTATGTTCCTCTGATAGTTTTTATTCTCTGCTTTTTCTGATTTTATTTGTCTGTTGTTTATTTTATATAATCAATTGCTCAATCTCGTTTTTACTATTACTTAGTTTGTTGAAGTCAAAAAATTTGTCCATTCATAAAATTTTCTTCTGTACCCTTTTCCTTTTTTGAACTCCTGCTAATATTTCTAGTTTCATTCAGAATGGTTCTAAACTAATCCTCTTCAACTGCTTGTGTGATACTCCTTCGTGGTTTCTTAATTGAGCTGCATATAAGAGCTTATTTACCTTTGGTCTGATTGCAAGAGCATACTATTCTGTTTTCTGAATACTTATGGAATGATCGGAATGCAATCTGAATTAAGAGGTATCTGTAAACTAGATTAAGGATATGAATTAATGGGACCAGCAGATTTTGTTTGGACTTTCCAATTTTCTCGATCTGTAGTTCCAAATATAATGTGATTAAAATTTAAAACCTTCAAGATTCAGTTCTATCATGTTTACAAGCAGTACGTTTGTCAAATTTAACCAGTAAATTAATCTTCAGCTTAAGTTTGTGTTAATTGGTGATAAAAGTTTGTAAATTTGATTTTATGCATTCAATTATCAATAATTTGATGCATTTTCTCTGGTAGTACACATGTTTTCCCCAGAAACTCTGTTAATTTTCTTTACTTTTTCTATTTCTCTTAATTCTCTTGTAATTATTTGTAAATCTTCAGCCTGCCTAATGATAAAAGTTCATTAGGTTGTTATCTCATAGAACAAGTACTAGATGAAAAATTTAGATCCTTCATAGTATTGGTGTTTGTAGTTAGTAAGTTTTCCAAGTTCTTTTACATATGATGGCTGATTATCAGTACGCTAAGTTATATGGTTTACTCAAAATTTCAGTATTTTGATGTTGGAACTGTCGGGGCTTCGCTTTGGTATGATTGGATTAATTTGCTTGGGATTCTTATTTCTCCCGGTTGCAAGAGGTTCTGTTCTTCTCCGCCTTATAGATATCCCATTTGAGCATGCTACAAGATACCATGTATGGCTGGGACATCTTACCATGTTGCTCTTTACTCTTCATGGTCTATTTTTTGTAATTGCTTGGGCAATGCACAGTCACCTCCTGCAAGAAGTGAGTACTCAAACTCTATTTCTTTTTTAGCTTGCATTTGTTAATATAAATAAATTAATTGTTATATGTGTTTGTGATTCTTCATATTATATTCCTAATTACGTTTGTAAGCAGGTAATATATATTTATGTTTTTTGCTTGAAGAAGCATAAATCTTATACACACTGCAGGTTTTGAATGTTCTTCATACTTAATATAATTGTAAGATATGTTGGAGAAACTGAAAACAATTCTTTTGGAAGAGTATATAAGATCTACATAATCAACATACAGTCAGAATAGAGTTTGAAGAATATCATTACTGTAATTTGTATTTCAACGATATCTTTAGTATTTTTCAAAAAAATAGATGCTAAAGCAGCCCCTACATTGGTATTTATTAATTAAACAACGAAATTGGTGCAAAGATGTATAATTCCATACCACATAAGGGAGATAATTAAGCTAAACAATATCCATTAGCATTAACCCAAAAAGCCATAATCCAGTTGGTATACAACCAATTTCAGTCATGCTTCTTAATTGGTTTCACTTTGATTTTATATCTTCGAGTTGGGAGTTCTTTTTTACAAAAGTTGGCCTCTTTCAATTATGTACTCTTGATTGGCTAAAGTAGTGCTTCAGAAGCCTGATTTTGGATGGTTTTGCACCATATGCTTCTAAACTCTTTATCTATTAATAGACAGGAAGTTTGGTTGATACTGGTCAGTTGAACTATATTTTACCAAATTTACTACTTCTCATATATATTTTCTCACAACTTTTTTCATAAAACTGTTTTTTTTTATCACTTGATTGCTTAGATTTGATCTGCTTACAGACCAAAAAATCTTGAAAGTGACATGTCAATACAATTAGGATGCATAACCAGTTTAAGTGGGATTATTGTTTGTTTTGTATGTGTCATTCTATTATAAACTTATAATTTATTTTCCTGGTGCATGTACCCACAGCGTCAATTAGTTATATATATATATATATATTTACATGATCACGTGACAGTTATTTATTTATTTTTGTGGTGACATCTTACTATCATTTCTTCCTCATACGCAAATATTTAGTAACTGCATGAAATGAAAAAATAGGCTAAAAGGTGATCAATCAAAATACTGTCAATCTCTTTTCTTTTCTGTCTACACTCCTTTTTCTTCCATCACTAAGAGATGAATCAGCTAAAGATACCGAAAATACTCATTTTTTTTTGTTTGTTTTAATTGTAGCTGTTGGAGTGGAAAAATATTGGTATTGCCAATCTTCCTGGAGTTATCAGCCTTTTAGCTGGTCTGATGATGTGGGTTACATCACTTCATCCTGTGAGAAAGCATTATTTCGAGTTGTTCTTCTACACCCATCAATTATACGTAGTCTTTGTAGTCTTCTTGGCACTGCATGTTGGTGATTTCATTTTCAGTATAGCTGCTGGAGGAATATTTCTTTTCATGCTTGATCGGTTTCTGCGGTTCTGCCAATCGCGAAGGACTGTGGATGTACTTTCAGCCTCGTGCCTTCCATGTGGAACTGTAGAATTGATTCTTTCCAAACCTGCAAGTAATTATAAGTTCGTACGATTTTGTTGTTTCCTTTGAAATTTTTGTTTACCATATAATTGATTTTTTCATCTTTATTAACACAGATCTACGATACAATGCCCTTAGTTTCATCTTCCTTCAAGTTCGAGAATTATCTTGGCTGCAGTGGCATCCTTTCAGTGTATCATCTAGTCCACTAGATGGAAAATATCATTTATCTATTCTCATAAAGGTTCTTGGAGAATGGACGGAAAAGTTAAAGGAAAATATATTGAGCATATCAGAGGCAGAACCACCAGAGCTCCCTCCACAACCTCATACAAAGATAACAGCTTCTGTTGAGGGGCCATATGGGCATGAAGTACCGTACCACTTGGTGTATGTACTCTTTCCTTGTTCTCATGCTTGTTGACATCAACTGATGGTCGCCTTGTTTACTGACTGCATTGGAAAATTATTTTAATTTTCTTCAAAACATTTTGTTAAATATGATGTGGATTCCAAGTTGACCAATATTTCCCTAGTTTGTGATGTTTGCATCTAGCACAAAAATAAAAATTTCTCCAATTTGTCATTACCTGTTTCAGCAAATATAATTTGAATGATCTTGCTAGTTATATAGATTTAAGTTTTATCATCTTTTGCTGATTATTTGACTTGGCCATTTTGTTCTTTTAGGTATGAGAACCTAATTTTAGTAGCAGGAGGCATTGGAATTTCACCATTCCTGGCTATCTTAAGCGATATTCTCCACCGTATTAAGGAAGGAAAGCCTTGTCTACCAAGAAATGTTTTGATTGTTTGGGCTGTCAAAAAATCAAATGAGCTTCCTCTTCTTTCAAATTTTGACATGGAGTCAAGATGCCCATTTTTCTCTGATAAACTAAATCTTGGGACTTGCATTTATGTCACTCGAGAAATAGAACCTCCATTGGTAGGTTAAGTTTATTCTCAGCACTTAGTATTTACCATCGCCTCAATATTTTTCTTTATCTGTTTTACTAAAATTGATTTGATCAGTTTGTTCCACTTTATTGTTGTTTTATGCAGGAAGAGGGTAAGCTTCACAAGACTATGAGTTCTTCTGTCTACCCTGTCTCCAGTGGTTGTGGCATGTCGGCTTTGGTTGGTACAGGACATAACTTATGGTCTGGACTGTATGTTATCTCATCTACAGTAGGCTTCATAATTTTAGTGGCCTTTCTAAATATTGTATACGTAAACCCGTTCAACATATCTTCGTGGTGGTTCAAAGGGCTTCTTTTCTTAGCTTGCATGGTAGCTGGTGTTTTAATCTTTGGAGGTCCTGTGATTGGTTTATGGCATCTCTGGGAAAGAAAATGTTCTGCTAAAGAGGAATGTAAGTACGATAGTATAAAGGTTGACAAAGCACAGGATGTTCAAACTATGGCACACAATGATCTAAGAAAGAAGGATCCCAACAGTTCCACTCTTATTCTGTATGGTACAAGGCCAGACTTCAAAGGTATGCCTCTATTTTATTTACTTTTTTTTTTTTTAATTTTTTATTTTTAGTAGAACACCTTGATAAATTACAAAAGAGGATTAAAAAAAAAACTTCATTGGTGGACAAGCTTTAGGGAAGTCTTAACCTGATCCTAGAATAATTTGGGTGATTCAGCCACCGTTTTGTGCTATAAAAATATTGAGATTATGAAGAATGAGTGAAGGAATGTCAGGATAGGAAGAAGTGAGATGAGAAATTAATGGATGAATACTGAAGAATTTAGACAAATGAGCCCATCTGTCTTTGTTAAATGAGATCTTGGCATTATTGAATTAATATACAGTTTTTAAGTCCATTGGTGCATCTGGCTGAAATGCAAAATAAAACTGTCAACAATTAGATAGTACTACAAATTTCTTTTTTCCTTTTCTTTTGCCATGATTTCTGGAGAAACACTTGGGCATTGTTCTCCTTAGATGCTTCAGATATTTGTTGTGGCCGTTAAAATATTTTGCGTACTGTATGAGACAAGATGCTAGTATTTCTTGACTCCATGTTCTTTTTCTTTACTGCAGAAATTTTTGAATCCGTAGCCACTAAATGGGGCGCTGTCAACATTGGTGTCATCGTTTGTGGTCCTCCAACTCTTCAGTATAGTGTTGCTAAAGAAATCAGATCTCACAGCCTAAAAAGAGAATCTGATCACCCGATCTTCCATTTCAACAGCCATAGTTTTGATCTATAGCCACTGCTGTCAATATCTCTCCTTTACCATAATAGCTTAATATAGGCATGCATACGTCCTTGTGAGGACTAGAATAGCTGTATATATGTGTGGGAGTATATGACAAGGATCTATAATTAGAAGTTGTATATTTTACTAGTAAATTTCACATGCGATGTATAATATAAAGATAGCATCTTATTGTATAATTCTCTTTGTCTTTTCTTATTGCTTTTCTTTTTGTTTTCAATTGTCATATTCTGTATCTTGGGCTCTGTGAAATTAGGTCATGGATGTTTCACTGTCCTGTTTATTAGCAATTAAGATTTTGGCCAAGACATTTGCAGGATAAGCCCTGTCAGTTTATCGTGTTGGTAGAAAGGAGGGCTTGTTTGTAATATTCACGGTAGCAAGTATTTTGATCTGTGGTGGTTTTTTGGTTGTTCCTTGAAATCTTGGGAAACATGCAATTCAACCAGGGAGAAAGGGGAAGAGGACGGAAATAAACTTCATATGGTGCTGCAAAAGGAAGCAGTGGCAGACAAGGATTTATGCATAGAATCTTTTGCTAGTGTTGGAATCGTGTATTATGGACGAAGACTAGACTTCAAAGGAGTCGGTTTCTAGCTTAATAGCCAAATATAAAAATTCCACGGAAAGGATTTATTTTGTCGCATAAAAGGAAAGTATAAAATAAACGTTTGGGTTTTAATTTTGAATTAAATTGAAAATTTTCTGTCGTTAAATTGGAAAATTTTAATTAAATTTTTAAGGGTTTATTTCGTATAGAATTTTATAGTTTATTTTTTTTATTTCACTTATTTTATGAGTTTTGAAATTTAACTTGAATTTTTATAATTTACTTAAGTTGGGTGAAATTTTCAGCATCGCCTAATGAAGTAAATATTTATATCGAGTCTCGTTAAATTCTTATATTCTTTATTTTTTTATTTTGATAAATATTTATTATTTTACTATTATTTAGAATTTTAAAATTATTATATATCAAAAACATTTCTTTGAGAGAAATCATTAGGTTCGATCTTCCCAACAATTAGTATCACAGCTGAAAGTTATAAAGTATCGTAAATATGTGTATAGAAAAATTTTGTCAAAAATGTTATAATTGCCTAAGGAGTTTGGATTTTAAATGGGACCATTGTGACTCCTTCAGTCTTTCTTAAAAATTTTTTAATATACTAATAACATGAAATAAGATTTTCACTTTGTAAATTTTTGAAATATAATAATTAATAGTATTGATGATAGAATTATTTTCAGATACCGCCACATCTTCGAGTCTACTTATGGC